>JZKD02S1659026.1:324594-346656 GCA_000966675.3 Picea glauca
TGATATTTATTTATACCATTTATGTCACTTCCTTTTAACATTAGGGCCGACCTGACACTTTCTTATTTTGTAATTATTTTGTTTAATTATTTTCAGGGCCTACATGTACTTCCTTATTCAATTCACTTTGTCATCTTCAAAAATCCATTTCTCCTCAACCATGAGGATCCATGTGACGTGCCACATACCACTGGAAACAACATGATGTATACTATCCATTCATGGGTGTTGTATATGCATGTGCATTTTCCTTCATGTCCAAATACCTTTATGAATCTTGCGGTCCAAAACCCATGACTAGGGCTGACATCAATGACAATAATCAATCTTCCCACAGGGTTACATTAAAAGAAGGCCATAGAACTCGAAGAAATCTATGACTGGCATGGAAAACACAAATTTGTATGCTTACATTTCAATTATTGCATTGTTCTTCTGCTTTTCCCCCGACAATTATTATTGAAGGCCCTAAGCTGATGCAGTCTAGTTTTGCGGATGTGATTGCTAAAGTTGGGCTGGTCAAATTCCTTACTGACCTTTTCTCGGTTGGAATGTTCTATCACCTGTATAACCAACTAGACACCAATACCCTAGAGCGGGTTACACCACTCACCCATGTTGTTGGTAATGTCTTGAAGTGGGTGTTTGTTATTGGTTTCTCAATTATTGTGTTTGGTAATAGGATTTCAACTCAAACTGCTATTGGAACACACATTGTTATTACTAGTGTTGCTATCTACTCTTTCATCAAGTCATAGTTGGGAGAAGAAAAAAAAGAAAGGCAATGCCTATGAGTCCAAGAGCTTCGTAGGAGGCATATCTACTATTTAGTGAAGTGTCAAGTGGGGTTTGAAGTGGATGAGACGTTCAGACCTGATCTCATCTACATTCAATTAGGTCACTTACGAACTAGCTTGCCCCTGAACCCCTACCAGAAAATAAGGACTTGTACTTTGATCTTTTGAGTCTTAATTTTGTTGAGCTTGTCCGCATGATGAAGTGCACAGAGGCTTTGGTGTTTTCTCAGAAAGAACTAACAGCTTTTGGAAAGCAGGACAGATATGTTGACAAATTAGAAGATTGGCAAGACTCTAGAAAAGGTCTATGTCTCCGAGGAGAAGGTTGTCAAATTAATTGCAGAGACACCATTCCCAGCTAATATTGTCATAGCAATCAGTCACTCTATTTTCGTGAAAGGGAATCAAACTAATTTTGAGATTGGACCTGATGGTGCAGAGGGCAGTCAGCTTTATCCTGATGTGAAATACACCACTATCAAATTGAGACTACTCAGGAAATGATTCAATTGGTGGGATTGTCTGCAACACTTCCAAAATTATGAGGATGTTGCCATGTTTTTGAGGGTTAAGTCAAATGGGTTGTTCTATTTTGATAACAGTTACAGGATTTTCTCGTTGGCTCAACAATATATTGGGATCACTGTCAAGAAGCCACTTTAGAGGTTTCAGTTGATGAATGATGTGTGTTTTGAAAAGGTGATGACGGTTACTGGGAAACATCAAGTTTTGGTCTTTGTGCATTCCAGGGAAGTAACAACAGAGACAGCTTGTGCTATAAGAGATGCAGCTCTTGCAAATGACACAGCTGGACGTTTTCTGAAAGAATTCAGTGCCCTCTGAGAGATTCACCAAATAGAGAATGAATCAGTGAAAAAAAATGATTTGAGAGACCTATTTATGTATGGATTTGTAACCCATCATGCAGGGATGGCCGAAGTAGATCGAAATTTGGTAGAAGACCTTTTTATTGATGGACATATTCAAGTTTTGGTGTCTACTGCTACTCTTTCATGGGGAGTAAATCCTCTTACTCATACTGTTATTATAAAAGGAACTCAAATTTACAAATGCTGAGAAAGGTGCAAGGACTGAACTCAGTCCGTTAGATATTATGCAGATGCTTGGTCGTGCAGGAAGGCCATAGTAATATTCCTATGGAGAAGAAATAATAATAACAGAACATAACACTTGGAAGGAGGTGGCAGAGTATCCATGTTTTCGAGGCATCCAAATAATACCAAAGGAAAAGTATCCCAGCATTTAGGCATTGGTTGAACCATATAGCAGACAAGAAACACATGGAAGTTAGATCACAAGTGGCAGAGATTTCCTATATTTCAGCCAGTGGTTAGAGAACCATTTCTCCAACTGCCAACATAGCATCAACAACCTTCCAGCAAATTTGGGACAACCAAGCAACAGTTTCTAAATTTAGTTTCCCTTTAATTTACTGTTTGGTTTATTTTAGGAGACAATTTACAGGTGTCATGCAGTATTGTAACTGTTTTCTATTTTTAGAAAGCAGAGTTAGAGCTCGAATCTTTTGAAGGTTGAGGAATTTTTTCTTATATATGCACATGTAAAAAGATGAGGGGGGGACTTGTGAGGTGTTTTTATTTTGCTGGACCGTGGGTTGTGTTTCGCCAAAAAGTTTTTCTGTAATCTCAAATGATCAATCAAAAATAAACAAACTATTGACATGATTCTTCTGTTGAGGTGTTGGTGGCATTCCTCTTCTATGTTAAGTGTTTTCTTCCAGTTATCATACCATTTGTTTTCAAATTCTTATTATCGAATGGTAGTAATAGAGAAGAATTTATTGGTGAAATACTATGCATCTGATCCTTTGGTAATCTTTATGTTTTCTTCTAAAGCTCAGTTTATGAATTCTTAACTGCTCATTTTCTCGGTTTTTCCTCCCCCATTTCTTCCTCAATCGACACCATTCAAGCTTAATTCGATCCAACATTTCCACTACCTTTCCCTGTGTAAGAGTTTTTTCTAGATCTGAGAGTGAATCAAATATTTAAGCACAGACCCCATTCTCCCAATGGCCCTCCTTGTTGTCCCAAACCAACCATTTAAAAACCAAAAACCCTGATCCCCGACAACTAGCCTAATATCCTATTTCAAACCATGCTAAATTGTACAGAGAGAGCCCTCTCTAAGTCTTGGAGGGATAGATCCAATAATCCAAGTGGTTTGAGGTTACCTCTGTGACTTCCTCCGCAGCCTTGGGAAAATTACAGAGTGATAACATGCTATAACCTCAAGGAAAAATGTGATTGCAGGCGTGGGAAAGAGTGGTTTTAGGCCAAACTGCTTTTCATCCCACAATTCGCCTCCATCATCCATGCATCACTTTGTTAACACTATGTTATAAATTGCTGCCTGCTCTTAGATTTTTAACATCTGAGCAAGTTCTATCCCCGCAATCCAGCTCGTTCATCGATCTGCAATCCCTTGGCAATGATTCATGATCAATGACTACTATCTATCCTCTTTCCACATGCGATCCTAGATATACACGATTTGTCAACACGTAGCTTCCTTCCAAATCAGTGACTACAGTTGATTCTGGCTCTCCGACCCTCAGGAGTTTCAACTCTCAATTATGTTCTTTTCTCGTATGGAAATATTCCAGAGTGGAAGATCTATTGATACCTATCCTCAACAATCAGATGGTTCTAATGAACTCTGGCTCTCTAGCCTTTGAGAGTTCTCACGTCTCCACACACACAAATCTTCGTAGTGAATTTCCCCAGAGTGACAGATCTTCTGCCACGCATACTCTCCAAATCAACGACCCTGATTCTCTTTGGGACTTCGACTATTTCTAACCAAGAACAGATCAACGGTCCTTTGACCTCCTCTTTGATCAAATATCGATATCTGCTTTGGGACTTCGACCTTCTCTTTGATCAACGATCGATATCTACTTCAGGACTTCGATGCTTTCATCCTCTGCTTTCCTCTGGAGTGCTCCATACCTGAAGTTCTAGATCTGGCGCCACATGTCCACTTTCAGATTAACGACCAATATTTACTTTGGTTGTTTCTCCTCCTCCTTGTCCACAAACTTCCAAAGTTGTGGATCTTACGCCAACGGTCCAGGCTCCTCCCCACAACTGATCTAACAGTTGTTGTCACTCCTCCTCCTGATATTTTGACTTCTTCCGCCTTCGAATATTTTGTTTGTGTTCAAAGGATTTGACCTTTGACCTTTTTCCTGGGAGTCCACCTCGTGGATCTCATCTTCGCTCTCATAAGCATTATCTCTTCTGAGATTTAGGACTTAGAATGAGTATGTCTCCCATGCACTCCATGCGTTGTCTCTTCTTAGATTTTCGATTTACTGAGTCTCCTAAGGGTATCAACCCTTTTGTTTCCTTTCAAAGGAAAACTTCGTGCCCTCCTAGAAACCTTATGCTCAAAGATCACCTTTTTTATTATTTTCTACAGAGTGTTCAACAACTCTATGAGTATCTTCCTCTGATACTCTTCTCCTTTAAATCAACAAAGAATTCTCTTTGTGGAAACTTTCACTTGCTCAATGACCACCTGGTAGAGCCATATAGAGTTCTCAGTGACCCTATCTCTCTCTGAACTCAAAACAAAGTTCTTCCTGTGCACTCCTTGCACTTCTGCTGAACTCTGCAAACACAACGTGTAGTTAACCGAAATTTGTCAGGCCATCATTCCTTAACAAATCCCACAACATTCCTAAACCAATCCGATATAAGAAAACATTTAGATTTCATTTTCTTTCCGATCTCTTCTCTGCTCTGTAATAATTTTTGGGCACTAACCCCTTTCTCTCAGTCCCTAACCCATGCAATAACAGGCCATGACCAAGCACTATATCACTAGGTGCTTACTCGGGCCTTCATCTTTGGATGTTTTCAAAGCACCACACAACAATCTCTTAGAGTTCTAGATTACCGAACTCACGAAGTAGGGTGGATCAACCATCCACGTCTACTCAGCATCCGATGGCTGATACTTACTATGGAATCTCAGGTGTCTAAGTTCCAGGTCTTCGAAGCTTCGGAGGATCTCGCATCCACACATCTGAGTTGTTAATCTTCGAACATTCCCAATCACCTTTGGTGATGTCATTACGTCACATCACTTAACATTTTCCAATTGTGAGGGAATGCAATGGTGTTTTGCAGTAACACACCTTTCATCCTGCTATTCTTCTAACGCTAACACGTAACCCCTCGGCGAAACCACGGTTTGGATTACGGGACTGCCTTGGATAATTAACTCCCGTGCAACTTGGCTCCCCACAATGCCTCCTGGCCATTGATCTTGATGTATCGTGATCAACGCTATTGCGGGTCCTCCGACCTTTAAATATGTTACGTAACCTTGACCCCACTAACCATACTCATACGAAATTCCACGTGGTGGAATACTAGTGGATGACATGTAGCTCCGTCAGATGAGTGACACGTGTCACGTTACATACGACATTTCAAACTTCTATGGGTTCAAAACCCACTGACACGTGGCTCACAACCCATGTGTCCACATCAAACCAAGTGACATCACCATACCACGTCACTTCGGAGTTTCAGACTTCGACCCTTCTCTTGTTTCTGGCATTAGACTTCACTGAAGTCGTGAAGTCCGAAGGGATTTCGGGTTAACTCCTCTGCACCTTTCCTAGATCTGATGGTCGTAAGGGATTTCCCTTCCTTCTGAACAAATCCTACGATGAAAAACAAACCCTGTTACTCTACGGATTTCCAAAGGAATTCACAGCTAACTTCCTTGCAACATTACCAGATCTCACAATCGTGAAGGATTCTCCTTCTCCCAAACAAATCCTAAGGTGCACATTACTCTGTGGCCCAATACCACTTATGTCATGGTTTTACGACACCGATACTCCTCCTGAGCTTCGTAACACAAACAAGGTAACTTATTGGCACTCGAGAAGTTTCTGAGGTCCAAAATTGGTTCCTCTTGACACAATTTCCACTTGAAACCTTGGGTCCAATGACCACTTAACCAACCCATTTTGGCTCAGTGTTGAAACCTTGGCTCTGAACTCAAATTTGTTCTACTTCGAAAAAAATTCTTTCTAAAAAAAATTCTTCGTTTTCCACTAACATGGCCCATCCAGGCTCAGTGTTGAAAACCTAGGCTCTGATACCAATTTGTAACATCCCCAACCATCAAACTGCCTAGACAATGCCACTACTCATCTCTAACTTATCTTTGATACCAATTTGTAACATCCCCATCCCTCTAATAGTTCGAGCAATGCTACCTACACAAATCTGACTTAGTTGTAATACCAAACTATAGCATCCCTGGCCAACAAAGAGACCGGATAATGCTACCACTACGGAAAATTCACATATAAATATACAACATGCATTTTAATCGAAATAAAACACATAACACAGAGTTACTTCTACCATACATATGGAAATAGAATTAAAAACACTTCATATATGCAATAGAATACATGATATCATTCCAGCATCACAGGTATGCATAACATAAAATTAAGCACGTAGATGATACTTATCTTTAGCTAGCGTAAATCCACCAAATACGTGTAGAACTTCCATGAACCTCCCAGCCATAGACCACGATGCTCATCACACTCAGCAATGGGTCACCCCTGAGCTAGGACTAAGCTCCACCCAGGGCAAGGGAATCCTAGACTAGGTTGAGGTTATAGGAAACTACACAATGCAACCAGAAGGATTCTCTCCAGGAGCCTTCTTACTACCACTACTCACGGAATCTCATTCCCCACATGCCTATTCCCCTCGGGAGTATACACCTTCAAAAACACAGTCTTGTTGGCCCTTGACCAAGTTTTGAAGTATACTTGGTCATATTTGACCATTTTGGGACTGTGACAGCTTTCCAAAGACGGAGCACAATGTGAAGCAAGAAAGACCTATTTTTGGGTTGATGTAAAGGGAAACCGATGTCCTCCCGTGGGATTACCCACGTTTAGCCCATTTTGTAATCTATAAATAGATACTTAGGCAATGTAAGTAGAGGGTACAACTTAGTGCAAATGTATAGCTAAAGTCTTAGTGTTAGTAGCTGGATCTATGTGATCTGATGTGTACCGGAAGTGATTTGTACATGATTGTAAGGAGATTGGAAGGCTAAGTGCAAGTTGTTGTGGTTTTGTGCCGAGTGAAAGGAAGAAGGATCTAGCACGTTGCACAGGTCTTCTGTCATGTGCGAAGTAAGTGTCATTGAACCTCCGTGTTGTAACTGCTTGACCAAGATAATATAAAGAAGAATACTTTTTGGACGTAGCCCCAGGGTAGGGGTGAACCACAATAACTCTGTGTAATGTGCTATGTGCTTTGACCTAAGTGTTGCTTCCTTTTGGCTAAGTGCTTGTTGTGATTAAGTAGATCTAGTTATGCTCTGTGCTTATGATATAAGAATGAATGTTAGATCTGATATATAAGATGTTTAGTGCTTGATCTATTGAATCTAATCTATGTTTTGTGGATAAGTATTGAATCATCTTTAGCCTAAGTATTCACTGCGATGCTCTGTTCCATATGCGAAGTACCATAAGGGTTAAATATAGATGAATGATCTAGGATAAGTGCCTTGTAGTATATATAATCACAGATCGGTGTCCTAGCTAAGGTTTCAGACACTTGAGTTCTGAAACCACCCCTACCTCTACCTCAGGTGAGAATTTATCTGCTTCACAAGTGTTGTTGAAAGGGCTAATAGTTAGGGATTTGTTGGTGCGCTCTTGAGCATTGAACCCCGTGTCTGCTCCTATGCCAACAAATGTTTCTGTTGCTGGGACCTGAAACTGTGATTTCTGGGAACTTAGGAAAAAGAAACGTTGTGCAAAAGAAATCTCTGTGTGTAGGTCTGTTTCCCTAGTGCGTAGATTTTTACTCGACCTATCTTTGTGCCAGGAATAAGGTCAGATATGAAGAAAGGAAGATCAGATCCGAAGAAAAGAAGCGATATCTGAACGCTCTTTGCTCTAAGAAAAGTAAAAGTGGAAATTTCTGAAAGAAAGAAGTCAGATCTGCAGAAAAGAGGTAAGATCTCTAAGCTATGTGCTCTAATAAAGGTAAGAATAGTCAAAAGTTATTAGATTTGGAAGCTTTGTGCTCTGTAGATAAGTGAATTTTTTTTGTTACTAGAACATGGATCTAGGTATGTTTGATATATTCTATCCTAGCTTAAAAAATAGGGCATTAATAGATGAAAGAAAGTTTGATATTAATAGATATGATAAGTATAAAGATAGATATGTTATACCTATGCATAGAAAGAATGTCTGGACTAACAAGTGGATGCAGGATCCTAGAAAGAAATTTTTGCAGGCCAACCATTATGATCCTAGCGCGTAGTACAAGAAGAGTTGGGGATCATTGAACAGAAAGAGAGGATTAACTCTTTGTTACAGTTGCAAATGACCAGACCATCTTGCTAAGGAATGCCCTGGGAGAAACCCTAGTTTCCTCTATTGTAAAGTTATGGATCATGAAGTATTAGATTTCCCTAGAATGATTGATAGACTTGAAAAACTGAATATGGAACAAGAAAACTCTGTAGGAGATCAAGAGACTAAAATTATGGAAGAAACCTAGAAATAATCACAGATCATGCTACTAAAAATAAAAGAAACCCTAGATGATCATAAGGATGTCAGTTTGTCAGAAACCTTCAAAGAAAGGGAGAAAATCGAAGTAAGAATAGGAGACTTCAACATTGAATGTGCCCTAGATGAGGGAACACCAATGAATATTATGACAAAAAGAACTTGGGAAACCCTAGGAAGGCCTGCTCTGGTCCCTTCACTAGGAACCATCGGATTTTTTAAAGGAAAAATGGTAACCCTATGTCACAGAATTACCCAGATAGCTATGAATACCCATGTAACTTCGACAGAGGAAGAGTTTGAAGTCATTAGATTTATTGAGGACCATTCCCCATTTCCAGCTTTGCTAGGAAAAATCTGGATTGAAAAAGACCATATCCATAGGAAAGAAGAAAAGGAATCCCTAGAACAGAAGAAGCAAGAACTCATGGAATTTATGACTAGAAGTATTGCCTACTTGATGGAGGAACAAGAGAATAGATCTCTGATGTTAAACACCAGGAACCTAGATGTTGAAGCTATAAGAGGGTTAGAGGAACCATAAAAGACCGAAATATCTATCCCATATGATGAAGGAGTATTACCCTTGGATCTGAGGAAAGATCCTAGGCAACGCAAAGTGACTATGTCAAGATAAGATAAGATTCAGAATGGAAAGAGGGTGACCGAGACTAATCTCACTGGGAAAAAGGCTAGGAAGCTAAGTAAGAAGAGGGCCAAAATTGGAAAGCTATAGATGACTCTAGAAGGAACTTCGCCAAAGGAAAAATCACAAGAATTGAGCTTCGCCAAGATATCAGAACAACGACATTTGACACTTTGCTATGGCACAGTAATATAGTCATTGGACCGATATACCCGTTCGAATTCCGCCCTCAATGGGTTGAAAAGCAATTATGGGTTCCCACTAGACCGTTGAACAACACCAGAATGGATAGAACAAAGTTAATGTAGGCACCATATCCATTGGAAGCAGACCATTGCTAAGTTTCCCTACTTAGTCCTTCGTGCCATGCACCGTGCATACTTTTGCTAAGTGATAATTTGAGCTCGAACCTTGAGATTATTGCACCCTGTGAGCATTTCCTTGTTGCCTTACTGTTCATCATAATCTCATCTGTCATTTTCACACCTGAGCTAGTGGACCCAAGCTTGTATGTCGGACGAGCTCATCGTTGTTGAGAAAGTAGTTGAAGAATTTTTTACTGACCTAATGGCTGAGAGAGTCATGTCAGAGAGAAGGATGTCTGCAGGTGTGCAAGCATCGTCGTCAGGAGGAGTCCAAGCTTCTCCCTCCATTGCTCGCAGTGCGGGACCTTCCAGAACCACAACTGAGACAAGAACAAAGCACATAGATGATATTGCAAATGCCAAGATGATCCCGCGCATTTTTTCGGTTTACATCCCACCTTTGAGCAGCAAGATTAACTGCGACAGTGTACCCTGAGACTTTGAGTACAAATTGATCACCGCGTATCTTCCGAAAGGAGTGCGCGCAGTACGTGTTGACCAGGATAAGCTCGCATCACTAAAATTCAATGATTTTAACCTTGAAGATCGAAAAACCTATAGCATGTTGGTTCCACATAAATACTTAACTAATACCAAAGTTCGTAATCCTAAGATTGTCCCGCAGTCCTGGACCCAGAACCTTGTGCAGTCCACACTGCTCAACGTAATGAATATCCCTCACTTCGGTAGACACCAGGAAGTCAACACATGCGTCAGGTTGTTGCTTTCTTGCTACCACGATGGATATTTATGGCTGGACTACCACATTACTGTGGATCCGACTCTAATCAATCGAATCACAGGACTCAGCATGCAAGGCCCTGACCCACAAGAATTTTACCTAGGCAAGACCTTTGACCAAGCACTAGCAAAGAAAATAAAGGACACTTATGGAAATGTAGAAAAGGGAACGTGATGCTACAAGGTAGCATCCATCTAGAGCGGCGTAGTACGTCTTGCATGTGAGTTGATCGCGGGAAAATTAGTTCATAAGAAAATACCAACACAGGTGACTAGATTCGTAGTTGACCTCGCAGGGAAGTGCACCGAGGGACTACAGATGAATTGGGTGCAGTATCTCTTCAACCAATTAGATATGAATTACAGAGGTGTGCAAGACCAAGGGTATGAGTTCCACTTTAGTTGGCTACTCATACACATTGCTTTCATCGCTTGGGAGCTGTCAGACGGAGCCACTTTCCTAGAGATCGAACCTTTCGAACCATTGGCCGCAAAGTTCTATACACTATGGTACTCCAGTGACATGAACAAGTAGTGGCAGTCTAATGTTGTCTTCCACACCTACTTCAACCAACTGAAAAATACAATTCAGTCTACACTACGAATCACCTTGAACACACTTCATAGGTTTAGAATTTTGATGAAGTTTAGCATGGATCACCACTTCATCTACATGACAACGCGTAGTGATGAACATAAACAACAACTCCAATCCTACTACAAGCTGACAGAGGATGACTTGGAGGATATCACCAAGGAATGGTTAGGAGACCTACTTGTTGTAGTAGACCTCGCAGATATGTCCAACGAGGAAAGCCCTGAAACTATGCTAGATACACCTGGGCCAAGTAGGACTAAGAAGGATGATGAAGTTGAAGATGTCCCTAACACATGTGCAAAGAATGCTTTGATCTCACCTATGCAGGGAGGTGATGGTGACGATCTAGGTAGTACAGAAGTGGAGCAAAATAGAGGCAAAGTGACTTCACCAAGAGAGGAGGAGGAACCCTCCCTGGAAAAAAAGAGGACACCACCAAAACCCTCCTCCTGAAAAAAAGATAAGGCTACCCGGGCCATGCTGAAAACTACCCTTACCCCAGATGACTTTGACTTCTTAATTGTCGCGATGAATGACATTTCAGTAGAGCTTGTAGAAAAGAAAGAAGCAAAGCAGGAGGAGATCTTCAACTGAATCAAAGGAAAACTCAAAGAAGTGCAACAGGCACTCCAGTCCATCCAAGCAATGTCTACAATGCCCTTGATAATCTAAACATTAGGGACAGGTGATGAGCCCACATAGTTACACCAGATCATTGATCAAGTCGAAGCTCGCCTTCAACGATCTCAAGAAGACACAGCGCAAGCCACCCAGGCTTTGATGCAAGAACATACAAACTTCTAGAACAACAGAAGGAGGTAGAATGAGAAAAGATTTCCCTGAAAGGGAAGTGGGATGAGGAAAAGGCACGGTTGCTAGAATAGAAACTTGAAATCCAGGAAAGGATTCACAAAGCACTGCACTCCGTGACAATCATAGAGGTGAATATGGAAGACCATCTCCCATAGCAGGTGACCCAACTAGAAGAAGTAATCCAGCAACTCCAACAACACATCACAGATCTGGAGCTCTGCATCATGCCCGAGACCCCTCAGGAAATTAGATATCTAAGAGAGGCCACTTCTCGAAGCATAGTTGGCTGGTTAAAAACCTTTGCCTTGGAATGCAAGCAATTGAATGCTAGAAGCACCCAGACTTATGAGACCCTCACAGAGACTCCAGAATTGAAGACATTGGAGGCACAACTCCAAGAAGCCAAGCAAAACGTAGACATGCTACAGGCGCAGATAAAGACTTTGACCACGGTAGAAAGAATGAAGAGGTTCGTAGAACAACACATATCCCAACAATAGGTACATGCGCTACAAAGTAAAGTGATGGAAGTCTCCCAATGAATTTATCCAATCCAAGAAAAGGCCTGCCAAATGTTCGTTGAACTTGAAAGCCTGGAAGATGAACTTGAACAGTTTTTCATCATTGCAGACCAACGCTTGGAAGGACCTCTCAATGACATAGTGATCTAAGAACTTACTGAGCAAGAGGTTGTCGCACTGTAGTAGGTCAAAGCATCTTGAGCCAAGATCGAGGCATTCGAGGTGGAATTGAACAGACCTGAGTGACTCGGGATGAGTCATAGGTGAGTATTGGGGGATTGTTGGCCCTTGACCAAGTTTTGAAGTATACTTGGTCATATTTGACCATTTTGGGACTGCGATAGCTTGCCAAATATAGAGCGCAACGCGAAGCAAGAAACACCTATTTTTGGGTACCTTTTAGGGTTTTTGGGTTGATGTAAAGGGAAAGTGATGTTGGCCCGTGGGATTACCCATGTTTAGGCCCATTTTGTAATCTATAAATAGATACTTAGGCAATGTAAGTAGAGGGGACAACTTAGTGCAAATGCATAGCTAAAGGATTAGTGATAGTAGCTAGATCTTTGTGATCGGATGTGTATCGCAAGTGCTCTATGCATGATTGTAAGGAGATTGGAAGGCTAAGTGAAAGTTGTTGTGGTTTTGTGCTGAATGCAAGGAAGAAGGATCTAGCGAGCTGCACATATCTTCTGTCTTTTTCAAAGTAAGGGTCATTGAAGCTCCATGATGTAACTTCTTGACCGAGATAATATAAAGAAGAAGACTTTGTGGATGTAGCTCCAGGGTGGGGGTGAACCAAGGTAACTCTGTGTAATGTGATTTATTCTTTGACCTAGGTGTTGCTTCCTTTTGGCTAAGTGCTTGTTGTGATTAAGTAGATCTAGTTATGATTTGTGCTTATGATATAAGAATGAATGTTAGATTTGATATATAATATGTTTAGTGCTTGATCTATTGAATCTAATCTATGTTTTGTGGGTAAGTATTGAATCATCTTTAGTCTAAGTATTCACTGCGATGCTTTGTGCCATATGAGAAGTACCATAAGGGTTAAATATAGATGAATGATCTAGGCTAAGTGCCTTGTAGTAGATATAATCATAGATCGGTGTCCCATCCAAGGTTTCAGACACTTGAGTTTTGAAACCACCCCTGCCTCTACCTCGGGTGAGACTTCATCTATTCGTAGGTGTTGCCGAAAGGGTCAATAGTTAGGGCTTTGTTGGTGTTCTCTTGAGCATTGAACCCCGGGTCTGCCCCTATTCCAACAACCTCCCTCTCTGGGTCTTGGTAATAGGCCGGATTAGGAATTCTCAGAGATCCATAGCTGGTGTTGGACTCTCTCTAGGAGAAAACCACTTCCAAACAAAGTATCTCACCTATAGAGAACTACTCATAGGCTTGACAACCCTCCTCTTCATCCACGGGCCTAACAACCCACTTGTTCAACTAGTTTCAATTCAATTCCCGCAAGGTGAGGACAACAACAACAGTTCAAAACTCATTCACACATGGATGACAACAAAAACAAAAGATGGGCATAGCACTGCAGGCGACAACAACCCATGCTAAAACATGACACGACTTAGGTGATTACCTAGGTGTCGGGTTCCTCATAAGACACAGAACGACTCACAGATTTTGGGTCTCATCTATGTGAGTGAATATTGGAAAGGTCAAATACATAGGCCATGAGATTCACATAGGTCGGATTTTTCCCTTCCCTCTGGTTTCTCAGATGTGTGAGGTTATGTCGAGGGCAGACGCAGAGGCCTGCGAGTTCAGGCAGTGGATCGAAGAATGAGAGAGTGACCCCAAACACAACTAACTCATCAATTTTAAATGCATGCACCCATGTCGACACATGTCTTCCTGGAGCCGCATGAGTTCCACTTAGCACACGTTCCCTTTACAGGAACTTAGGACAACACTGAACATGTCCACCTTAGCCTTCAATAAATAATAATAAATTATTATCCCCTTTATAGGTAAGCTCCCTAGCTTATCCCCTAGGCCCACACACTTATCCTCCTCCCTTACCCAACCTCATGGAATCTTATTCCCCCATCACCCTTTCTTCGTGGTCGGTCTACACGCAACGATGTTTATATTTTGTTAATGATTTTTCATAATTACATATACAAAACATGATCCTCACCTTAGAACCTTAGGCTCTTGGATTAATCATCACATAAGCCTCCTAGCTTATTATAACTCGGCTCACCATCCTAACAAACATGTTTACAATTCATAAATATAATTGGGCTCGTCCTTGGGGATATTACAGAACAACCAGAAGGGTTTGTTCAGGATCACAATAACATATTTGTTTGCAAACTCAAGAATTCATTGTATGGATTGAGGCACTCTCCTAGGAAATGTTACAAGAAGTTTGTTTCCTTCATGGTGAGCCTAAATTTTACAAGAATTGAATATGATCATTGTGTTTACTTTAAAAAGTTGGAAAATTGCACATTCATTATTTTGGTGTTATATGTTGATGATATGCTTGTGGCAAGAAAAATCATGGTCAAAATCAACAGGTTAAAGGCTCAGTTGGCTAGGACATTTGATATGAAGGATCTAGGAGCAGAAAAACAAATCTAGGGCATTGAGATACACATACACAGGAAAAAGGGTAAGTTGTGGTTATCACAACACGAGTATGTGGAGAAAATACTTATGATATTTGTTATGAATAATTTGAAACTCTTACAAATCCCTTTGGCTTCTCATTTCAAGATTTCTTCAGGTTTATGTTCTAGTAATGATGAAGAAAAGAATTATATATCTTGTGTATGATATGCTAATTCAGTAAGAAGTCTAATGTATGTGATGGTGAGTAATAGACCATATATTTCACATGCAATTGGTGATGTCAGTAGATACATGGAAAATCCAGGTAAAGAGGATTGGGAAACAATGAAATGGGTGCTTCGGTATCTTAGGAGCATAAGTAATTATTCTATCACCTATGATAGGTCTAGTGATTTACTTTGCAGTTATGTCGATTCAGATTTTTTAGGTGACTTGGAAAAAAGGAGATCCACTTTAGGATATGTATTTACTCTTCCAGAATGACCTGTTAAGTTAGATGTCAAAGATTCAGAACATAGTTTCTTTATCCACTACTGAGGTATAATATATGGCTTCCTCTCATGCATGTAAGGAGGCAATTTGGTTAAAAGGTTTGTTGGGTGAGTTTGGAAGGATGCAAGACAAGGTGAAAATATTCTGCAATATTCAAAGTGTTATTCATTTGGATATAAATCTCTCTAATCACAGTAAGATGAATCATATTTCGATTAATTACCATTTTGTAAGACAGGTTGTTGATGAAGGGGGAGTAGCTCTGGAAAAGGTCCATACAAAAGTGAATTATGCATACATGTTCACAAAACTTGTTAGAGAAGCAGTAGAGAAGCTACAATGGTGTTTGGCTTCTCATGGATTGAATGTTAAGTAAGACCAATTCTCATACTTCAAATTTTGTGTCACTTTTGTTGTGATCTTCCTACTGATTCATTATGTTTGTTGCGTTAGCCAAGTGTTTGTGAGCTATCTCCAACCAATCCTTCCAACTCTTCATAAAACCCATCATTGATAGATTTGTCCCATAGTAACCCCACATTACAAAACAAAGAGTTGTGGGTTGATCTTTGTTCATCAACTCAAATGGACTGTAGCATGTTGCTGACATATTCTACAAGTTGTAGATGAATTAGGAATCGTCCAAAAAGTCCAACCAATTCATATGATTTTCCTATACATAGTGCGACAAGTAATCCTCGAGAAGTGAGTTGATTTGTTCAGTCTTCCCATCTATCTACAAATGGTAGGATGAACTCTTCAACAACTTTGTCCCCACAAGATTGGACAATTTTTTCCAAATTTTACTCGGGATCCTTGGATCCCTATCTGACAGAATATTCAAATCCAAATACCTCACTATGTGCTTGAAAAACAACTTTGCAACTTCTTCAACGCTACAAGGAATATTCATTGCAACGAAGACAACATACTTGGAGAATCGATTCACGATGAAAAAAAATCCATTGTATACCTGCACCATCAAAAGTTGTGTGTTGAATTCCATGGAGAAATGCATCCATAGTCTCTCCAAAATTAGTAAAGGTTGAAACAAACCTCTTCTCATTCTGGTGTCCATCTTGTCCCACTGACATATAAGACAAGTGTGAATGTACTCCTCCACATCCTGCTTCATCCACTCCCAAAAGTATCATCGTTCCAACAATGCCATCATTCTTTGTTGTCCTTTGTGGCCACCCCATTGCGAGTCATGGCATTGTTTTAGGGAACTGACCCCTCAAGTAGATAGAATAATATATGTTCCACGTACTAAATGCCAAAATTAGTTAATAAGGCCTAAATATATTTTCCATGTAATAAAGGCCAACATTGGTTAATAAGGCTTATTTAATAATTGTGAACAAGTCAATGTAAGAAGACCTAATAGAATCTTTTGCTTCTAGACAAACCTTCCTCTAGAATGTTATTTTGAAGATAGAATTAGTATATATAAGAGTAGGAGAAATGAGAAATATTGTAATAGAGCTCTGCTCTACTAGAGGTTTTCCCCTCGAAGAGGCAAGTGAACATTGTTTTATTTGAATAAAGGTATTAATTTTGGTATTTCTCTTCTCAATATTTTGTTGTTCCATTGATATTTGTTGTATATTCTTGTTTCTTCATATTATATTACATCTCATACTTTACAAGTGGTATCAAAAAACTTTCCTTGGCAGGAATTATGGGTAATTTTTTTTTTCCAGGGTAGAGATGTGTATTGTTGGTGTCTTTAAAGAACATAGATATGTCATTCATCGGGTAAAAATGAAATGAGGAATACTACACAAAGGTGATACAAACAAATTCACAAGGTTTCCTAGAAACCAAAATTTCCCCCTTGTTGGAAACCTTTGTAACCCATGTTGGTACCCCTCGAGTAGAACTGCATTAGACAGAATATGTACACAACCATCACTCCCACGTACTGGCAGGTATATAGGGAGTCCCCTGGGTCTCTTGAAACCAGCTCTAGGTCAACTGATTGGTCGCCTGACTGCTATAGTGCCACTAAGAACAATACTTTGGAAGATAATCTCTAGTACCTAGGTAATTGAGTAGTACATCTAAAGGTATTGTCGATCTGCCTTAGTTTGTTCCCTGAGATACTGGGTTGAATACTATTGTTTTATCCCGCACATATATCGGAGAGCTATATAGCACGGGGAAAAACCTTATCTATAGGAACCCTGCAAAACCTAACCAGGGGGGCACATTCTGACAAGGAAGAGAAAGGATATTTTCGACGTGCAACCTTTCCTCCTACATTCTAGTTGCGAAATTCCTACACATTTTTCTTGTAAATAATTTAGGCATTTTGAAACTACACTATTATTCAGGCCGGAGTATAACTCCACAGGAGTTTAAAAAAAAGAGACTGGGTCTAGCCAACACCCTTATTTGAGGCCTATCTGATAGGATTCCTCTTTTCATCCGATCACTATGATACCTATCATTTTTAACCCTTTGTTTTACCCTGTGGACCCATACCCTTCCTGACACCTTTATTTCCCACTTATCCCATTGGTTTTCTCTCGTTTCCCTTATCGTAGTGGTATATATCACTGATATTGTTTTTTTTTGTGGACCCACCCCTCTTTCCCTCATGGATCCCACCTACCAAGAAGAAACCAATCAGAAATTGAATACTGACCTTACTTCCCTTTAGGCCCAAGTGAATAAGGACATTCCTTCCATTCATGCAAAAATGGACTAAATCTAGGAAAAACTAGGTAGCGAAATTGTTGAAGTCAATTCTGCTCTCCAACAATTCATGAACAAATTAAAGGGTCCTTCCTCCTCCTACCCACCTCTCTATGATGAAGATGTTGACTCCAATTGGCCTTTTCACTCTCATTCCAACTCCCTAACTCATGACCCTCATCTTCTTAGAGTTGAGGTGAACAAATTTGATGGCTCAAATCCAATAGCCTGGGTCACTCAAATGGAACATTATTTCTTCCTACATGGCATTATCAATGAGTTGACCAAGATTTTTTTACAGAATTCTCTATTTGGATCTAGAACAATGGAAATGGTGGAAATGGCGTAGAAATTCACATCAAGGGTATGTTGCTTGGTCACTGTTTGTTGTTGAGTTGTATGAAATGTTTGACATAGACACCCACCATTTAGGACATCTGACCAAGTTGAAATAGTCTAGAACAAAGGAATATTTTATTGTTGTCTTTGATCATTTAGCTTTCCGAATGGAGGGCATGACAAATGATTTTTCGAGGGAATGTTTTATCAGTGGCCTCAAGGATGAAATTCAATATCAAGTGATAATGGATTTCCCTGAGACTTGGTTGGAAGAAACTAAACATTCCAAGGAGGCACAATAGGTCATCTTCGCCCAGATCATAAATCCCACTTTTATTCCTTGCACTAAAACCACCACCCCTACCCCTCATGCCACTCCTCTCAAGGTCCAAAAATTAACATGGGTAGAAATGGATGAACATCAAGGGTCTCTAATATAAATGTGATGAAAAATAATTTGCAGGGCACAGGTGAAAATAACATAAACATTTTATGGCCATTTCATAGGATGTTTTTGATGAATATGTTGAGGTCTCTCTTGAAGTCAATCTACCCTAAATAGATAATTGTCACCGCTTGTTGATCCTCCCAAAGTTGAACCACTGATTTCACTAAATTCTCTCATTGGTTTTTCTTCTCCCCAAACCCTAAAATTGGTTGGTTACATTTAGCACTCGAAATTCATCATCCTAGTTGATAATGGAAATACTCATAATTTCATTCATTGTTGCCTTGCTCAAGAGGTAAATTGTTGTATCTGTGTTGTCAAAAAATTTCAAATCATGATTGAAAATGGTGGTTCGATGAGATGTGGGGAGTGTTGTGAACGAATAACTTTTAATTATTTTTTCTGTTTTGAATAAATTTTAATTATTTTTTAATTTCAATTCATAAATAAAACGGGTATCTTGATATAAGTGCAACTGCAACTTGCCTTGTAAAACAAAGAGTGGGGAAAAAATTTAAAATAGAATATTTGAAAATAAAACGGATTCCTCTCCTCTTATTTTTCCATGTACCACATGGAGCAGCCGATTTGCTTCGATATGGATCCATTTACAAGATACTTGATTTTACTTTAGTATTAGGTTTAAGAAGTAATTATTTCACTAAAATTATAAAGGAGTGATTGGTTGCCTCGAGAAGTGTTGCTTTTTTACATCTTAATACGAGAAAGATGAATAATTTCTTCCTTGTGTCACAAGTCCAATATTGATTCCCAAGTCCAATCTTGTAATCTCGTGGATTTGTGGTATTGTAGTGGCTCTCCCTTTGTAGCTTGGATTAACCTAGGATACTTCACCCCGACTACGCCTCTTCACCTAGAGCAAACTCATACTTTGTTCTTGGCTATGGATGAGTTACATCCTTACTCTATGAAACTTAATTGTATATGTAGACATTTGTTAATTTTGTTTAACACTTTATCAATTTGACATACAACATAAAACATGTGGAACACATAAGACAGATATATAGTGTGGGTGGCACCAACGATGCCTAACACCCATCTTCATTTATTTATATTGTGAAACAGGAAGAAATATTTACAAAGATAGTGCTAGTGTCCTAGTTACAAAGATGGGAAGAGTCTCACGACTCTGCCTTACACATTAGAACTTTCCATGCCTACAATTTCATCACACCAAGCCTTAGAGCTCCATCTATTTCCTTCACTTGGTTTTCCTTGTCTTCGTTTGGTTGTTCGTCTGTGCTTTTATATGGACTCCAAGAGTTACTTGTGTGAAACATCGCATCTCTTCAGTGTGTCACTTCCCTTCATGAATTGTCACACTCAACCAACCGTTGTGCCCCTATGTGGACCAAGTGTGACCATATAAGATCATGCACCCATCAATTGTTCATCTCTTGGACCAGTGCGCCCCATCCTTGGATGCGTGCCCTTGTCTCATGCTCTTCCTTGTGCCGATCATTGCAAATATTTGTGGGTGTGCCGATGGATTCGTTCAACCTCTCTGGGGCGCCCATGCTGTTAAGGAAAGATAGGTCCACTCCTTTTGCATGCTCCCAAGTTTCCCTGCCCTTGCAAAAATGAAACCCAAGTCTTCATTGTTCATATAAAGGGAAGAAGGATGTGTGCCACCTTGGGCACATAGGTCACCACCATGCCCCAAGGTGCTCCTACCCACACCCAAACATCTTTGTTTTCCCAACATATTGTTTCCTCCTTGGGCTCTTCGTTCCTGTCGTCATCGGGTATTCCCGAGTGCATGAACTCCATGGGTGTCCCAAGAGGATTTGCATCATCCCCCACTAAAATTGTTTCCATTCTGAAAAATTCTGTACCTCTTGCGATATGTAGCAATCTCTATCAAACTACCGAATCATGTCCTCATATTTCCATAAGGATTCATATCACTCCCAACAGTTCTCTTCATTGAGTTTTTCCTTTAAATGGACAAATTACTCATGCACTAGAAATTTTCCCTATCCTAAGATAATATATCATATTCTCTACCTCCAACTCTATCTTATCTAAAACCATGGTCGGTGCTCTAGATGTGTCAACTCGACTTGGGTCAATCAGGTCCCTCTATAATGACTTCAATTAGCTAATGTGGAAGACAAGATGAATGTGTTGTGTGTGGAATGACAACTCAAATCTATAGGTAACATTTCCAATGTTCTCAATAACTTTGAATGGTTCCTCATACCTCCTCACTAGAGATCGATCCATCCCTTTCAGTGGTGGGAATTGATATATTCTTAGATTAAGTAAGAACAACTCTCATACTTGGAATTTTGTGTCATGTTTGCTGCGATTTTCCTACTACTTCATTCTGTCTGTTGTGTTCGTCAAGTGTGTGTGAGATATCTCCAAACAATCCTACCAACTCTTCACAAAACCCACTGTTGATAGATATTCCCCATAGTAACCCTGTGTTACAAAATGAGAATTTGTGGGTTGATGTCTATTAGTCAACTGGAATGGACTGTATCCCATCACTAAAACATTTTGCAGGTTGTAGATGAACTAGGAGGCATCCAACAAGTTTGACCATTTCATATGATATTCATGTACATAGTGCGACAAGTAATCCTCGAGAAGTGTGTTGATTCATTCAGTCTTCCCGTCTGTCTATGGATGGTACGATGAAATATTCAACAACTTTCTCCCCACAATATTGAAGAATGTTTCCAAAAACTTACTCATAAACCTTGGATCCCTATCCAACACAATGTTCAACCCCAAATACTTCACTATGTGCTTGAAAAACAACTTTGCAACTTCTTCATCTCTGCAAGTCATATTCATTTCAACGAAGAAAACATGCTTAGAGAACCAATCCACCATGAAAATAATCTCATTGTGTAATTTTCCTAACTTGGATAGTCTAGGAAACACTGCTAATGTGTGTGTAGGATCAAAGGTTTACAACATATAAATGATCATACAAATAATAAACGCGAAAAAGGACTACAAAGTTTGTATTATGATATCTCTGTGATTAAAAAATGACTGAATGCGGCTGAATAAACTGACAATACTTGACTAGATCAATAGACAAAGGATCTTAGCCGAAATACAAATAAGCAACTGTGGCTGAATAAAATAACAACACTTGGATAGATCAAAAGAAAAAAGGATCTTAGCCAGAATACAAATAAGCAACTAAAAGATAATACCCAGAATATGGGAGCACTACGGAATCAATGAAGAATGATGGAAGACCTGGATGATCTTCCCCATGACTAGGGTGTGTCTTTCAACATTGAAATCAGCCAACTGGTGTCTTCCTCCTGGAATACACTGAACTATCTCTCCTGAGATGCACCTCTTCTCCTCAATGACAAGTCATAATC
>JZKD02S1659026.1:366516-403647 GCA_000966675.3 Picea glauca
AAAGACTTGTACCTGGACATTAAAAAAAAAAAAAAAACTATTAGTCAAGCCTCCCTCCACAAAAGATTTTCAGACAGGGTAGTTTGACGACGCATCTCAAAAAAATGGATCTCTAAGTAGTGCAGGGGAGCTAATAAACATCAATCAAAACTCTACTTATAGGTGGACACTCTCCTGCGGCCCAGGCACCAGCACAAGGGAAGAACTTATGGGTGCCTGGGCAACCCTTCTCTTGGATTCTAGTCTTAACATAGATAGCCTACATATGATAGGGGATTCTAGAGTTATCATAGACTGACTGACTCAACAGGGTAAACTTCAAACCATCACACTCTTGGCTTGGAAAGATAGAATCTGATCGCTCAAGCGCCATTTCAAGAAACTATCTTTCTCTCACACATCCCGAGAGTATAACAAGGAAGCAAACCTTTTATCAAAGACTGTTTTATAGAGGAAAGCATGATTTCAATCATTGGCTGGATGGTCATAAGGGACCCACTCATACAATTCAATTTTTTTAGGACGAAAGACACTCCTTTTCTGCGGTCTTCAACAACATTTGCAGACACATTTCTCATTTTCCTACATAATTTCTCTTCTCTCTTTCATAAGATCTGATGTATCTTTTCGATTGTCCGCTCTTTCTTAGAGCCCAATCTCTTGTCAGCAAATTAGGCATGCTTGTCCTTTTCCGTGTGAAAGGTATAATTGAAAATGATCTCTTCTTGGATGTACTTAATGTGAGAACACATTATATTTTTTATAATATAATTGAGGAATTTTTTCTACTTGGAAAAAAAAGTAGGGAGTTCAATAAAATTAATTTAAAAAAAATAAAAATAATATAATATTGCTTGTTTTCAATTATTTGATTAAACATTTGAGTTTTTGAATTTTTCTCTTAAATCTTTCCAACTAAATAAATTTGGGTGAAATTACTATTTTCTATTATTTAAATTGTATTTTTAAATGTAAGGAAAGTAAACATTTATTATTTATGTTTAACAAGCAGATAGTTTAATAAAATTCATTTAAAAGAAAAAAAATAATAATAAAATATTGTTTGCTTTTAATTTGATAATTTGGATTGGTTTTGTTTAAACATGAGATTTTTTCAATTGAATTGGGCGAAATAGATTTGAATGAACAATCTAATTATACATACTCAATCATTCCATATTCCAACAAATTCTCACCTGATTTCAATAAAAATTTATCAGAAAATATATACAAGTAAAAAATCAAACGTTTATATTGCACGTAAACTGAACAAACACGAATTTTATGTGATTGTGTTTCAAAATAGGCGCACTTAGTATCGCCATTCTGAAGCCCTCGTCTCATTCCCGGCAGGTTCCCACCTCTATTTCATCAAGAACAGTCAGCCTCTGGCATGCATGCTTCACGCATATCTTTCAGCAGGCTACAATTTTGCAAACACTTCAATTATGGCATCGCTTCAAGATCCTCCATTTGCAAATACTTCAACATTTGCATTGCTTTAGTATTCCCTCCAGGGACGATTCTTGCAACAATCAGAAATTTTTATGACGAGCTTTTCCAGCTTCGGATCCGGTTGAAACCCTAGGCTCTTCTTGTTCTATGTGACAGGAATTGGCGTCTCAGATTAGGAATCTTTTCTAGGCCTCCATAGTTCGCACCCTGAGGCCCTGAAAGATTCATTTAGCCATCTCGACTTTCTGAGATACCGTCAGCCAAACCTGATGGTCGAAACATTGGTTTACAGTTTCGACCAGGAGATTCTTCCCTACCCCTCCCATACCGACAGCGGCAACCACTCGATAACCGTCTTTCATCAATATCCATGTAACGACATGAATCTCATCTTGCATGACCACAGTTTGAAAATCTTTTATCCAGCAGAACAACCAAGCCGTCTTGCAATATCCATACAAATGCAGCGATGACATCGATGTCATATTACATGCCCACAATCTCAGATTTTGCAGCTCGGTTTTTTTGTTAAGCAGGTCTTGTTTGCCAATGGTGGATCCTCTCATATCTGAATCCTTCGATGGTTCACCGAGCGAGCATGGAAGCCTGTATATATGTAAACAACGTATCAAAAGCTTCTCCCATGTTTCCGGCATGCCGAGAAATCTTACCTTCACCGGGAAGATAGCTTTATTTAACGAATACCTTCTTTCTTTCGTCTTTAATTGAGAACGAATATCTTGAACATTTTTTYCACCCTTTTCGAGGAAGGGATACCCTAAGGCAACTGCAACTTTTCTTTAAAATGTTTAAATATTAGGAATAACGTTACTTTTTCTTTTGAAGGAATAACTTTTAATTATTTTTCTCCGTTTCGAATAATTTTAATAATTTTTTAATTTCTTTTCATAAAGGAAACGGGTATCCTAAGATAAGTGCAAGTGCAACATGACTTGTAAAACGAAATGCGGGGAAATCTTTTTCAAATCGAATATTTGAAAATAAAACGGAATCCTCTCCTCTCCTCTCCTCTTTTTTTTTTTTTTTTTTTNTTCGGTTTTTTATTTATTTATGTGTACCACATAGAGCACCGGATTTGCTTTGAGATGGATCCATTTATGAGAGACTTGCTTTCACTTTAGTCTTAGGTTTAAGAAGTAATTATTTAGCTAAAATTATAAAGGAGTGATTGGTTCCCTCAAGAAGTGTTGTTTTTTTACATCTTAATACGAGGGAGATGTGTAATTCTTTCCATGTGTCACGCCCCCAAGAATCATGTCCAAGTTCACCCTTACATCTCGTGAATGTACAGTATTGCGGTGGTTCTCTTTTGGCAGCTTGGCTCAACCAACGATACATCATCCAAACTACGTCTCTTCACCTAGAGCATACCCATACTCTATTCTAGGCTACAGAGGAGTCACATCCTTACTCTATGCAACTCAATTGTACATTTAGACTTTGTTAACTTTGTTTAACACTTACTCAATTTGGCTTACATTAGAAATCATGTGAAACACAAGAGACAAATATATAGTGCGGGTGACACCAACTCTGTCTAATACCCGGCTTTGTTTATTTATATTGTGAAACATAAAGAAAGATTTACAAAGAGGGTGCTACTGTCCCGGTTACAAAGTTGGACAGAGTCTCCTGAATTTTCCTTACACATCATAATTGTCCATACTTGCGATTTTGTCACACCAAGACTTCCCCCTTGTCCTTTCTCATTTCCTCACCCTAAGGTGCGCCCCACTTGTGTGCCCAGCCTTAGAGCTCCATCTCTTTCCTTCACCTGGTTTTCCTTCTCTTCGTTTGGTTATGCGCCCTTTCTTTTATATGGACTCCAAGAGTCACTTGTGTGAAATGTCACTTATCATACTCAACTAAACGTTGCACCCCTTCGTGGAGCCAGTGCCCCCATCTAAGGTTGTGCACCCATCAACCATTTGTCTCTTGGATAGGTGTGCCCCATATTTGGGCACATGCTCCTTGTCTCATGCTCTTCCTTGTGTCGATCATTGCGAATCTCTGTGGGTGTGTCGATGGAGTCATTCGACCTCTATGGCATTCCCATGCTGGTAAGCGTAGACATGTCCACTCCTTGGGCATGCTCCCAAGTTGCCCCGCCCTTGCCCATACAAACCCCAAGTCGTCGTCATTCGTCGCAAGAGAAGAACAGTGTTTTCCACCTTGGGCGTGCACGTCACCACCATGCCCCAATGTGCTTCTACCCACACCCAAACATATTTGTTTTCCCAACTGATCGTTTCCTCGTTGTGCTCTTCATCCGTTCCATTGTCCAGTCTTCCCAAGGAGTGCACACACTTTGTGGGTGTCCTGGGAGGCCTTACTTCCTCCCACACTAAACTTGTTTCCATTTCCACAACCTTTGTACCACTTGTGATCCGTAGCGACCTCTGTCGAACTCTCAATTCACGTCCTCATATTTCCATAAGGAATCATACCACTCCCAACTGTTCTCTTCATCAGGTTTGTCCTTCCAATGGATGAAGTACTCATATGCTCAACCTATGCCCCATCCCAAGATACGATGCACCGAAATATTCTCTACCTCAAACTATGGCTTATCTGCAACCATGGTCGATGCTCTAGATGGTTGAACTCGACTTGGGTCATCCAGGTCCATCTGGCATGACTTCAGCTGGATAACATTGAAGACATAATGAATGTGTCGCATGTGGAATGGAAACTCGAATATGTAGATAATGTTTCCAATATTCTTAAGAACTTTGAATGATCCCTCATACCTTCGCACAAGAGATGGAGCCATCTCTTTCGGTGTTGGGAACCAATCTCTTCTTAGCTTGAGTAAGACCAAGTCTCCTATTTCAAATTCTACATCACGTTTGTTGGTATCTTCCCACTGCTTCATTATGTCTGATGTGTTAGTCAAGTGTGTGCGAGCTATCTCCAACAAATACTGCCAACTCTTCACAAAACCCACAGATGATGGATTTGTCTCATAATAAACCCGCGTTACAAAATGAGGAGTTTTGGGTTGATTTTCATTCATCAACTTGAATGGACTGTAACCCATTGTTAAAATATTCTGTAGATTGTATCTGAAGTAAGAGGTGTCCAACAAGTCCAGCCAATTCATCTAATCTATCTGTACATAGTGACATAAGTAATCCTCCAGAAGTATGTTGATTTGTTTGGTATTCCCATCTATCTACGCATGATAGGATAAACTCTTCAACAACTTCGTCACCAAAAGATTGAACAATGTTTTCCAAAACTTACTCGTGAACCTTGCATCCCTATTTGACACAATGTTAAATGAAAGACCCCAATACCTCACAATGTTCTTGAAAAAGAACTTTGCAACTTTTTCAGTGTTGCAAGGCATATTGGTTGCAATGAAGACAACATACTTGGAGAATTGATCCACCATGACCAAAATATCATTGTATCCCTACACCATTGGAAGTTGTGTGATGAAGTCCATTAAGAAAATTTTACACAGTCTCTCACAAATAAGTGAACGTTGCAACAACCCTGCTCTAATTCTTGTGTTTGTCTTATCCCGCTGACATATAAGACAAGTGTGAACGTACTCCTCCACATCCTGCTTCATTCACTCCCAAAAGTGTCCTCATTCCAACAATACCATTGTTTTTTGTTGTCCCCGGTGGCCATCCCGAGGCGAGTCATGACATTCCTTCACAAGTTCCCTCTTGAGGTTGGATGACTTAGGGATACAAATTTGCTCCATAAAGTTCAACAATCCATTTCATAGCCAAAAGATATTCATTTTTCCAAATTCCTTTCTTCACCTACTTCATGATTTTCTTCGTTGTGTGATCATGCTCTAACCCTTCCTTGATCTATTTTTGAAACTCTTCCATGACATGAATTTGACTACCCCATGATGTAGGAAGCTCATATTCATCCTCTAGGACAACGATTTATGCCTTTTTTCTCAAGTCATTTGTGGTAGTGTTCAACCTGCCTGGCCTATACTCAATGGTTATGTCAAATTCTATGAGGAAGTATTGTCACCTTTCCTGCTTGGGTGACAACTTTGGCTAAGTTGGGAAGTAACTTGTCACAATGTTTTTTGTCTTCATGACAAATGACTTTCCCAACAATTAATGTATCCAAGTATGCAAACAATGTACCATTGTAGTCATCTCCTTCTCATGAATGGGGTACCTCCATTCATGATCTTGGATCTTTCTTCTCTCAAAGTAAACCAGATGTCCAACCTACATTAAAACCCCTCCAATGGAAAAATACGATGATTTTTTCTACAGTTCAGATGATTTGTCAAAGTATGGAAGCTGCAACACAGGAGCAATGACAATTACGAATTTATCTCTTTAAACACAAACTTTCTCCTCTATGTCTAGTTCCATTCCTTCTCCTTTTTCAATAGGTCAGTCAACGATGCAACAATCTTGGAGTAGCCTTCTACTAAATTGTGATAGTAATTGGCTAGTCCAAGAAAGAATCTCATGTCATGAATTATCCATGACTCTTACCAATCTTGATTTCATTGACCTTCACAGGGTCCATGCGAATGCATCCTTGGCCAATCTAATTCCCCAAGAATCCTATCTTAGTCTTTCCAAAAACACACTTGGAATTATTCAAGAACAACTAGATCCATCGTAGTTCCTCAAAGACATGTGCCAAATGCTTCTTGTGCTCCTCCATACTTTCATTGTACACTATGATGTCATACAAATACACTAGAAAAAACTTGTCCAAAAATGACCGCAAAACATCATTCATCAATGTGCAAAATGTTGCAAGGGCATTGCACAACCCAAAATGAATCTCTAGGAACTCATAACTCCCATAACTTGTTGTGGAATTTTATTTCAACACTAAGTATGCTCTGATACAATGATGAAAATATTACTCCAACACCTAGGTACTCTGTTATCTAGTTATTTCCTTACTGCAATCAAATTAGCAGGTCACAAAAGAATAATACACTACTAAAATATTCAACCCAATATCATGCAGCGTAAGCATAAACTAGGAAACCAAATCAAGCACACATGAAGATTTTTTTTTTTAGGTAAATACCCCTGGAAAAACCCTGGAGGGAAAACAAGTATTGAGAATCATTTTATTATTCTAAAATCAGGGATCCCATAATAGGGATAATGGACCAGTGAGAGAAATACAACTACAAACTAACCTCGAAAGGTCTGACCTATGGTATGACCAATTATGGAACACTTTTCTAGAAATATGCTACAGTCTCTTCAGTGAACCGCAGATATCTGGGACTTGCCCCACCGTGACCCGCAGATGTCTGCAACTGTCTCCACTTTGACCCGCAAATATGCACGGAAAGTCAGTACGTCAAACTCTGTATGGTCTGACTCTTTCTTCTGGAATTGTTCTACTGAACCCACCTGTGTATGCCTTGTTTCTCTCTTCTCCTTGACATGTATGATCTGTAGATGAAGTTCCTTCTTCACCTATCCAATATATTGAACCAATGTCCTTCATTATCCAATAATTTTTGTGTTGGCTTTCTCAACACAACTCATTTCAAGTGTAATCATTGGTCCTCTTGAATCACCATCCTTCATGATCAAAGAACTCGAGTAGAGGTCCTTCTCTACTCCTGATTGTGACCTTGGAGACTCCACATTAGCAAAGCTCCTCCTTTTCTATCTATGTGAATGTGTCTTCCTCCTTCTCCTAGACTTACTTTTATAATCATGAGTTACAATCTATTTCTAATAAAAAAAGTGATATATGGTTGAGATTACTTCTCACATCTCTCTCTTGAGATTTAGATTACATGATGCATTCTAAGTAATTTTAGCATGTTTCATAAATAAATCAATCAACTAATTACATAATCAATTAATAAAATCAATTTACTTTGATAATTCATTTAACTAAAGTAAATTCAAGAGTAGAAGGATTTGTATGATTTCCACAGGTCTATACACATAGACCTATGCGAAAATACTTGTCTAATGCTACCATTAAAATAAACACTCCCTCTTAGTGAGGAAGGTATTTACCGAAGATCCACCTAGAAATGGTTATGCCTCCGACTCTGACACAATGTCACACACATCATCCTACATACTGACATTCCTCCAACCCTCCTAGTCAATTTCTCCCTAAATACTAGAAATCTTGGAATCGATGATGATACATATCAATGCCACAATGTTTGAAAACTTTGTCAAAGGCCTAATTTCCCTTAATGTGCTCCTAGAAGCTTCCTTCTCCTCAGAATCCATCAATTTCATCTTGTACCAACTCTCTTTCCTGCCAGAACTAGAAGGGGATAACTCCCTCTTCCTCTATGAAGGTTTACTTGCCACACTAGAAGTCCGTGAACTCTTCTCATCCCTCAATTTTTCACCCTTCAAATCCTCCTGCTCCTTTTCCTCTATCATGGACATTGATCCATGATCCGATATTCCCTTGGATATTCTTATAGGTTTTCCTTGAAAGTTGTATAACTTGGCATCTCTAAAACCAATGCTCACTGGCATCTCTGAAAAGTAACCGCAAAACTCATGTCCTCCAAAACTGAAATTGAGATCAAGTTGTTCTTCAGTTCTAGTACATAAATCACATCCTATGTTTCTAATGAACCTCTTAACTCAAGTAATAACATGATAGTTCCCTTCCCCTTCATTGCATACTTGGCATCATCACCAAGCTCCACATGGGTCCCTGAGTCCTCTGTCATATTGTTGAATAACTTGCGTTCTTCTAGTTCTAGTTGATTTTATTAAAATAAAAAATCATGGGATCCCTTCTTGGGATAATGGTCCACCTAAGGATATTTACAATGCAACAAATACCCTACCTTAGGATGAGTCCTTCGATCTTGTTGGATTCTATCTTCCTTCCTTCCCCTGTTCTCCTTTCTTTGAACCCTACCCTACACACTTGGACGAAAGTCCTTCTCCACCCAATTCAATGAGATATCATATGTCACTGTGTGTGTATTTTATGTCCACTAAGAAACAACCAATACCTAGAACGAAGAACCTCTGCCATTGTTGTACAACCATGTACCTGCAAATTCTCTAGTGTTTCCCTCTGAACTTGTCTTCTCCTCTGGAGTGGATAGATCTCTAGGTGAAATTTCTTCTTCACCCCGTGCTAAGATCTACGTGAGGAAAATTCCTTCTATGCTCTATCTATGAGTCACTGACTCCAAAATATCAATCATCCTCTGATATATAAATCAATTTCCTTCTTCACCCATATGAGATCCCTTGAGTCATTGTCCTTCGTGGCTCAAGCATTTGAGAAAAAGTCCATTTTTTCTCCTAAGTAGATGACACAGACACATGAGAAAAAGTCCATCTCTGCTCCAATGGCCTTCATGTGGCTCATATATCTAGATGGAAGTCCTTCTCCACTTATCTGAGATCTCCTTGCTGACTACTTGACCTCCTGGCATTGCTGAACAAACCACCCTGTTGAAACTATCTTTGTACTATCATGTACCTAGAAATCATCCCTTTGGTTTATGTCTAGCAGTTTAAATATTTGCTAAGATATCCTACAAATCTAACTGATCTTCTACAAAAGATAGTGGATATTTGCTTAGTCCTTCAAGAACCCACCTCAGCACTCCTTATCTCATAAATATTCTCCTATAACCATAGATCTAAACTTGATAACTGCTATGGTCACTCAGATCTCATAGATCTGTCGATAATATGTGCACTTGGTTTCCTCCTAGATAAAACTTTCTTTGATACCATGTTGAATTTTCTTTCAACCCTAGGTATGCTCTTATACCATGTTGAAAATATTACTCCAATGCCTTGGCAATTTGTAATCTAGTGATTTCCTTACCGCAATCATATTAGCAATTGAGAAAACAATAACACACTACTGAAATATTCAACTCAATATCATGTAGCGGAAGCATAAACTAGGAAACCAAATCAACCACACATGAACACCAGAAGTTTTGGGTAGATACACCTAGAAAAAACCCGAAGGGAAAACTGGTGCTGAGAATGATTTTATTATGCTAAAATCAGGTCTCCCGTAACAAGGATAATGGCCCACTAAGAGAAATACAACTGCATACTAACCTGGAAAGGTCTAACCTACTGTACAACCAATTTTGGCACACTTTTCTATATATATGTGACTGTCTCTTCAGTGACCCACGGATATTTGCAGCTTGCTCCACTATGTCCTACAAATGTACGCCACTATCTCCATTGTGACTGAAGAATATGTACATAAGGTCCAAATGGAAAACTTTATACGCTTTGAGTATTTCGTATGGATTTCTTCTATTGAACCCACCTATGTATGCCTTGGTTCTCTCTTCTCCTTGACCTGTATGATCTCTAGATGAAGGTCCTTCTTCACCTATCTAATATCTTGAACCAGTGTCCTTCGTGATCCAATACTTTGTGCATCGACTCTCTCAACACAACTCATGTCAAGTGTGATCGTTGGTCCTCTTGAATCATTGTCCTTCGTGATCCAAGCACTCGAGTAGAGGTTATTCTCTACTCCCGAGTGTGACCATGGAGACTCCACACTAGAAAAGGTCCTCCTTTGTTATCCGTGTGATTGTGTCTTCATCCTTCTCCTAGCCTTGATTTTATAACCATGAGTTACAATCTATTTCTAATCACAAAAGTCATCTACGATTGATATTACTTCTCACACTCACTTGAGATTTAGATTGCATGTTGCATGCTAAGTACTTTTAGCATGTTTCATAAATAATTCATATAACTAATTACATAATTAATTAATAAAAACAATTTACTTTAATAATTCCCTTAACTAAATTAAATTAAAGAGTAGAAGGATTTAGATGATTTCCACACGTCTAGACACATAGACCTATACGTAAATGCATGTCTAATGCTACCACTAACATCAAAACTTGTCACCATGGTTGTATTCTCTTTGCCTTCTTCTGCAATTCGCTCCTGATTATACCCATGTCATAAGTCAATCTTTTAAAAGTCTTTGGCCTTGGCCAACTTTTCAAATCAATCGAGAACTAAAGGAAATAGGTATCATTTTTTCACAGTTTGTTTGTTGAACGCTCGATAGTCCAAACACATGCTCAACTATGAAGTGTCTTTCTTCTTCTAAAAGAGGACAGAGGCACCATATGGGGACCTAGATGGATGAATGAATCCAACATCAATCAAATCTATCAACTATCTCATCAACTATTCCAACTCAAGCTCGAACAATTGGTAAGGAGCTCTTGTCGATGGTTGCATTCCAAGCTCTAGCTCTATATGGTGGTCAACAGTGCATCGTGGTGGGATCACTTTCGACAACTCATCCGACATTTTTTTCTGAAAAATCACCCAACAAGTCAGCAAGCTCCGATGGAACTAGAATCCCCACTCCATCATCTTGAGCCTCTCCAACAATTGTTGCGTAACTCTACTATCCGTTCTACTTCCCTTTTCTCTTCATACTCAATGCCTACACAAGCTGCACCTTTCCACCAGACTTCCTTGCAGTTGTGTGCACAACTCAAGCCTTATGTTCACCAAGTATAAATATCTTGTCCATGCATTGCATGAGGACTGAATGCATCCTCCTTAAGATTGCTTTCCCAAGAATCACCTCAAATTCATACATAGGCATCACCATCAAGTTAGCCTAACCTTCCCACTTGTGAAGTCGAATGTGAACTGAGGAGGCAACACTAGCTGTTTCCTTTACCTTAGATTTTATTACCTTAACCACAACTCTGCATGGGGAGACTCTAAGTCCCCACTCCTTCACTACTTCAGTCTTCAAAAAGTTGTATGAGACACGTGAGTCAACCAAATCTTGCATCATTCTTCTGTTGATAACCAGATCCATGAAACAAAAATAAATGGTCTTGGATGAAAAAATTTCCACCAAAGGAACCCAATGCACCAACCCTTTGTAGCTTGTTGCAAATTGAGCATTTCCACTCTTTTTGTGTTAAGTGAAAAATACCAAAAAAATCACAATAAAACATACTTGTGTTGTACTCGTCTTTCGTAGACTGTGTGGGAGTGCCCATCTATCCACCACTTGGTTCTAAAGTGCTTCATTGCAAGTCCATGTATATCCTAGTTTTGTACTCATACCAAGACTCTTATGTCTTACATCATGATGAGACACTTGACTCGACTTGCCTTGAGTCATCTGTGTCTTACTTTCGTCATATGACTTCATCCGTATCTATCCAAGGAATCGCACCACCCATGATTTCCCCACTTCTGGATGGTGTGAAGTTTGTCATATTGTGCATTATGTTTCTACAAAACCCTTCACTGCGATATTTCTCCGATACCATTTGTCACTCCCGCAAGAGTCATGCCCAAGTCCAACCTTGGCATCTTATGGATGTGCGGTACTGCGGTGCTTCTCACTTGATATCTTGGATCAACCAAGGATACTTCACTCAGAATATGCCTCTTCAGCTAGAGCATACCCATACTTTGTTCTAGGATAATAATGAGTCACATCCTTACTCTATGCAACTCAATTGTATACTTAGAAGTTTGTTACATTTTCTTAACACTTAGTTAATTTGACATACAACAAAAAAAATGTGAAACACGAGAGACAAATATATAGTGTGGGTGGCACCAATGATGCCTAATACCTGGCTTTATTTATTTATATTTTGAAATAGAAAGAAATCTTTACAAACATGGTTCTACTTTCCTAGTTACAAAAATGGGCAGAGTATCACAACTCTGCCTTACACATCAGAACTATCCAGACCTCTGATTTCATCTCACCAAGACTTCCCCCTTGATGTTTCTTATTTCCTTGACCTAAGGTGCACCCCACTAGTGTGCCCATCCTCATAGCTCCATCTCTTGCCTTAACTTGGTTTTACTTTTCTTCGTTTGGTTGTGTGCCCTTGATTTTATATGGACTCCAAGAGTCATTTGTGCGAAACATCGCATCTCTTTGATACATCGCCCCCCTTTGTGAATTATCACATTCAATCGACCGTCTCACCCCTCCATGGACCCATTGCACCCATATATGCTTGTGATCCCATAAACCATTTGTCTGTTGGACCAGCATGCCCCATCCTTGGGAACACACCCCTTGTCTCGTGCTCTTCCTTGTGCCAATCGTCATGATTGTCTATGGGTGTTCCAATGGAGTCGGTCAAACTCTTCGACGTTCCCATGCTGCTAACGATATATGGGTCCACTCCTTGGGCATGCTCTCGAGTTGCCTCACCCTTTCCCAAACAAAACCCAAGTCTTCATTGTCCATTTCAAGGGAAGAAGGGTGTGTTCCCCCTTGGGCACGCCCACCACCATGTCCCAAGGTGCTCCTACCCACACCCAAACATCTTTGTTTTCCCAACTGATTGTTTACTTGTGTTCTTCATTCGTTTCATCGTTAAATATTCACAAGGATCATGCATTCTCAGTGGGTGTCCCAGGAGGCCTTACACATTTTTTAATATGGAGTTCCATGTTTAATATGGTGTTGAGATGTGACATTTAAAAAATTATTTATAACAAAAAAAATATTTAAATTTAAAAAATTAGAGAAAAAGTTTGCAACCTAAGGAATGTATGATCCCAAAAGAGATTTTATTTAAATTGATGTTAACTTTCAAATTTACTTTATATATGTATTGGTATTCCTATTTAAATGTGCAACTTGCTTATTCTACCTTTTGTTTTTTTTTCGGTGAAATTTTCCGGGGATATTTGCACGAAATCTGACCATAAATTGTTGTATCTGCATATTTGAGTGGTTAATTCTATGTAATCCAACTGTCCAAGGGGTTTTCAACAGGATGAATCCATTTCTTCTTTAAAAATGAAATTTAAATAACAAAAAATTATGATTTCGTGGAGATTTGTGACGTTGGATTCCGACGAAAAGGAAAAAAAACATAGAAAAGTTAGACAACACCATTTAAATATCATAAAACTAGATATAAGAAAATCAATTTTAAATTAGATATTTGAAAAAAGATGGATTTCTTTCTTGTACCATAAAGACCGTTGATTTGCTTCGAGCTATTCTCAAACGGATTGATTTTATGTACCATAGAGACCATTGATTTTCTTCAAGTTGATCCTCATATAAGAGGAATTTTTTTCTATTTTAAGTTTCAGATTGAAGAAGTAATTATTTCACCAAAATTACAAGAAAAGGATTGATTTAGACCAAATTAAAAATAATAGACATTTAATCTATTTAATATTAGATTGTTTTATATCAGTCTTACACTACAAAATAAATTTAAGAAAATATCAACACTATTTTGATTTTGATGGATAAGAATGTATCCTAATTTTTTTTTTAATATTTCAAATTTATATTGTTATATTTAAGTTTTTTTTTTGTATGTAAGTATGTATAAATTACCTTTCAGAAGCAAAAATTATAGTAGCATCATGAGTATCCAAGGACTGTAAATGTTGAATTTCCTTGGAGGGAAACCAAATTAGCCAGTTCCTCTAAAACCAAAACAGACCCCAGTTTTAATCATCTGGACCATAATTTCCCTATGAGGAAACCGATTCGTCCGACCTTCTAGAACATCTAGGACTAACTTATGTCATGAGAAAGGAGAATTGTCGAAAAGTATAGTTGTCCAAGCATAAACAAAACTTAAAACATGCCATGCAATCTGACACATGTGCAGGTGTCGTAGCTCATGCAACCGGTTTGTTGTTTTCCACGTTGTCCGTTGTTGGCACCTGGAGAGCCAAAGCCGAGACCATCACCAATTTTTCCACTATTGGCGTTTGGAGAGCTGGAACCAAGACCACCGCTAAGTCCGGTGGTGCACTAGGTGCTTGTTTTGTGGAGTGTTGAGTGCCTTTCAGAGACGATAACATTTACAGAATTTGCGTCCCCTTCTTATCCAGAATTTCCAGACGGAACCATAAGTCGTCCATCTCCTTGCGAACCTCGAACAACAGGTATTTCATAATTGCAAGGTCGTCTTGAAAATTTTCACAAGAGGCACAATCCGAACAGGAATGTGGTTGGTCTGGTGGTTTCTCCCAGTGGAAGGAGGTGTCTTCTTGAGGAGACTAAGCCGATGGTGGATGCACTGGTGGTGACACAGGAGCTGAATTCTCGGGTGAATTTGGTGGAACGACCAAGGTCGTTTATGAGTAAGAGGACAAGTCCAATAATGGGCTGAGGGAGAAACCCAATGAATTATCCAAGAGGTCGAACCACCCAAATCTGCAAGACCATGGCGAGGAAAAATGTGGGAGGATGCTTTGGCTCTGAGAGGACTGGCCAGAGGAGGAGGGTGAAGAAGGTGGAGAGTTTTGCGAAGATGTTGGGGTAGGTTTAGGCCGGATGGCCATGCGGGACCTATTTTGGTATCAGGTTGAGCCCCTCTTGGATTTCCCCCGTAGTAGAGGCATGGCCAAACAAAAAATAAGGTATGAAGGCACTGAGAGCTAGCTAATGTAACAGATGAGAACCAGGGAGGAATGCAAACTGAGTGGTGGCTCTGCTGGGAAGAGGAAGAATAGATGGACTATCCTAGGAGAAACATGGTATGAATAGTAATGGAGAGGGAATATGCACACGTGAAGAGGTGACCACCATAAAGGAGGCTCCATTGATCGGACGAGGAGATAGAGAAGAGCATGCTTGAAGAGTTAATGGCGCTCTGGATGGACTGAGGCCTGCATAAATTCATGGTGTGGGAGGAGGGGATGTGCATGCGCCAGTCACATGGATGGTACTGCATTGGAAGACGTTGTCCCCTCCACTTGGACACCTGTACTCTACTAACACCCCATCCATGGGGTTATATTTAAGTTTTAAAATTGAAAAAAAAAATTAATATTTCCAATTTCTATTGTTATATTTATGTTCCAAAATTGAAAAAGATTCTAATGTATGAAATAATGAATTTTAGAGTCAATTTTATTAGATGAATCTTTTTATTATTTCATGGCATTTAAATATTAAGATGCATTGTATATCCAAATCAATGGTAATATGTTTTGAAGTTTTTTTTTTTATACCATGCAAATCATTTAATTACTATGTTGAATTCATTTTTGTTGGGAAAGTTTAAAAAATTTATTTTCTTCCTTGTCGATCCAAAAACCCTCCACTATTTATAAATATTGTCCAATATTGTGCTCTACATTGCAAACATATAAGTATCAACATTGCGCTTCCATTCGCGGATTCGACGTTTGCCCCTTGATTTTCCAACTTTGAGAGTAGTGCATGTAGTTGTTCCTTGGTATCACCTTCAATGTTTTAATCCACAGAGTCATGGTTACACTTGTATTAGCTATCACCCTCAACATTATGGGTGTGGGCATGGAATTCATGGTTACACTTGTATCAGTTATCACCTGCAACATTATGGGTGCATTATGGGTGTGGGCATGACATTGTTTTGTGTAATAAATTTTACAGTTTACCTTCTTATAATAGTTTTAAATCTTTAACTTTTTAGTGTTAACTATTATTAATATTAATAACCAATTGTAATGATAATAAATATAGTAATATTAATAATCCATTATAATTACAATGGTGACATTCGTGATCTCAAGAAAATACAATGATTTGATATATTTGGGTACTTGGTAATGTCTCGAATAATATGGCAGAGGATTATGCTTTTTCGATAGGTCTCAGACTAGCCAAGGATTGTCATATTGGGGGATAGGTCTCAGACTAGCCAAGGTTTCTCTAAGATTGTCATATTGGGGGATTCCATGATGGTGTTTAGATCTATAATTAAAATACATACCACTGACAATAGTATTATCTCTGATATTATTTTTCATTTTATAACCCTTTTAACGGAATTCGAGAATCATTCCATTCATCATATCAAGCAAGAAAAAAATTCTCAAGTTAATCGATGGGAAAAACAAGGGACTCAAAAGAGGTGAGTCATGGAAGAAGGGATGGTAATCATAAAATGAAAAAGAAGGAAATTTCCTCCCCTTAATATGCATGGGTATAACTGAAGATTTTTTGGACAAAACAAAGTGGAAGAATAATAAGACATCTAATCGAGGTGTTAATACCAAATCTGACGATGTTAACTTAAGCTTATTATTTCAACAAATTTCTTTAGTTGGTGTTGTTTTCTCCTACCGCGGGTGCCTGATTGGCATCTCCAGTTTGCTATTGGTCCAAATCTAGATTTCTCTGTCAGTAATCAAGTTCTCTCTTTTCAATCCCGTTCACAATAGGAATAGTCTCTTTTCTCCATCTCATTTCAATTCTCCTTTTATTGATTTTTTCATTTTAAGGAACATGGTTTTAAGTAATGATAAGTATGATGGGTTTGGTAAATGTTAGTTTGTTTTGAATAACCATTCTGATTCTCATCTGGTATATGAGTTAAATTGTTTTACAATTATCTATTTCCAGAGTTTGTGTTCCATTTTGGTTTTCCTCCATTTGGGGTTATTGAATGGTAAAAAGGCTTCAAGTAATTATTTCAAGTTGAGTTCTTGTACATTTTACAATACTAGGAGTCTTGACCTCTCCTCTGTTTGGGTTTCTTTCACCAAACTTGAAAATTATGCACAAAAAGCAATTCAGGAATTCCACAGACTATTGATCCTTCACCTTTGAGTTTCTAGGAGTATGGGAAACTGTGGTTTTGTAGGTGGATCAATTCTTGGGGACTCCTCTTGCTAGAGGTTGCATTACTGGGTGATCAATTTGGAAAGAATGGATCCCTTATGGAGTGATATTAAAAGAATTATGAGAAGGAATAAGAAAATAGTGGATGAAAACAACTATGATATATTTATGTTATATTATTGGATATCTGAGATATCTCTGTACATTTCTTTATTATATCTCTACTCTCATTTCATGCCGAAAATAATCTAGATCAACTTTCTTACTGATAAAATTCTTTAAAGGGCCTGAGCGTGGTCAAATTACGAAGTATCATTTTATATGTCTACATCACAAAAGGGATATATAGAGAAATTCAAGCATAAACATGAATAGAATAGGGATATATAAATCATTTTGTATGTATATAGCACTAACTTCAACATAGTGTAGGTGTTAGTGATCCATAATTAGATCTCGGGACCAAAATGGGTCCAGGAAGGCCTAAAAATCAAAGTGATTAGAATGGTTTCAAAACGAACATGTGCGTAGAAATCATCGATGAGAACACAACACAACTTAAACGGGCTCAAACATACGTTGTATGCTCAAGATATCACGGTATGTTCATTTGGACAAACAGACAAAAAAAATGATGATTGTACAGTCCATGCAATCGATATAGTGCCATATGGAAGCTTATGTATAGGTCATATGACCGTACAACTAACATGGAAAGGTACAGTGGATGTGTACGTGGATAGATACAGGTGGACCAATCAGGGAGTGACACATGTCACCATTGCAAGGGTGACACATGGCATGCCTGTACGACTTACATGGAAGGTACAGTGGTAGGTGACTAGGATGACACCTGGGTAGACAGGTGGAAGAATGGATGATTGACACGTGGCATGTTTTTCCATGGATAACGTGGTGCCATGTGGCCCATTCCTAGGCTGTCATGTGGCACCCATTCATTGGCTAATTATTTTGGCAAAATTTGGTTTGGAGTCCACTGGGTTCGAACCGTGGACCTCCATGGGCGCAGAGTCTTCACATAGGTTGGGCACCAGCCTGCCTACCTAATGGTTCTTACCCATATACTTTTCCATATATATTTATGTTCGAATAAAGGTGTGTTTGGCGAAGATTAGGGTTGGGGCCTAGGTCACCATACGCCCTCACCATAAAAATTGTGTTGTAAACCTTGGCATGGGGATCCAGCCTTAGTCTACGGTCGCATTTCCATTAGCATATGACCTAGACTATTTCATTGTTTGTTAGCGCGGGTATACAAAGTTTAGTCCCGATCGGTCGAGATATCCCTCCGACTAGGGGCATAATCATTGGATTAAATGACAGGGCTATAACAGTTAAGGGTCACATGGAGCATAGCCTGAGGTCCCATGGATGCGCCACATGACCAGGAGCAGAACAGTTAGGGGGCCAACACACCAGGACTTAGCCCAAGGCAACATGGAGGCGCACCATGTGACCAAGAGCCCGCCTTAAATGGGTTTCACCCTATTTATATGAAAAACGTGGGTTTCATTACTTTATATTAAGATTTTAATTGATTTATTCAATAGTTTTTAGAGATGTTTGGCCAATATTGGGGGATATTGGGCCCTTTTTGAGGCTATATCTTGGGGGGAAGTTGGGATATTGTTACCAACCTCGGGCCTATAAAACTAGGTGTTCTTGAATCCAAAAGGGGGCTCAGAACAATTTTATGTTGAAGGATTGTTGAACCAAAGCCATTTTTATGCAGGGAAGCCATTGAGGAGAGCACCTTTGCGGGCCATTTCTGGGAGCTTCGTTCATCCAATTTCAATGTCGTCTATTTTGTTGGGTTCTAGAGATCCGGTAGAAAAAAACTGGATTAGTTTATAATCCTTTTGGCACTGTTGTGATGTACTTTTAAATCTTTGAACAAAAATAATAAAGCCTCACCCATTGAGACAAAGGCCCCGAGATTTAGGCGATATTGCCGAACTCCATTATCAACTTCTCTTGTTATGGTTTGTTGTTCTTCATGATTATGTTCAGATTTGTATATTTCTTGATGGCTGACATGTTTCATTAATAGTTCTTCCTCTTTCATCAATTTCCTAGATGGTAAAATAACTCATGCATAATAACTCAAAAATTATCATTTAAAAGATCTTTTCGGATCAAGTGGTATCAGAGCTAGTTGACGTTTGGATTTTGACTTTGCACGATTACCAGGGAAAAGATACATCATGGTGAAGGAGATCTTATTGAAGAGAATCCTGATATTGGATTGAGAAAGAGAACTTCTCAAAGCGAGAAGATGGCATCGGAAGAGTGACTTTCTCAGGATGAGAAAGAGTTTTGAAAAACTTTCTTTGCCATGTCAGAGATGATGAAGGTTTTGTATGAAGATTACTTGGAATGGAAGAGACTGAATCTAGGTGAATATTCAAAGTTCAAAGATGAAGAAGGAGAGGATCCTCCTCAAATTACTCCTTCACCTCCTTCTTCTCCATCATCTTCTTCTTCTTCAAGTTCAAGTTCTAAAAGAACCGCAAGAAAACATGTCCATAAACATAAGACTGAAATGCCTTTACTAAAGATTGATGTGAAATTTGAATTACCTATGTATGATGGTGAAGTCATTGCAGAGATACTTGATAATTGGGTCAGACATATGGAGGTTTATTGGAGTGTGAAACAAATCAAGGATGAGGCCACTCAAATCACATTGGCATCACTTCGACTTGCAGGCACAACACTCATTTGGTGGAAAAGCAAGCTGCAAAATGGCACGCATCAAGTGGGTAATGTATTTCCATCATGGAAAAGTTTTATTTCTGCACTTAGAAACCAATTCTATACTTTGGGTTATAAAGAGAAAGATTTAATTGAATGGAAAGGTCTTAAACTAAGAAAAGGACAAACAGTGCAAGAATACACAGATGGATTTCAGAAAATGGCATTGATGTTAGATATTCCTTTACATAACCAAGAAACTCTTATGAAGTATATAGGAGGTTTACCTGCACATATTCAAAATATTGTATTTATGTTTGGACCTACTAATCTTGATGAGGTTTATGTTCAAGAAACGTACATTAAGGCATGGAAAACAAGGGTTGGTGTATCAGGGGAATCATCTTCGAGGAAAGAGGACAAAAGTAATTGGAATGGCAAGAAGGAAAATTCAATGGCAAGAAAAGAAGAGAAGCCCTCTTGAAAGCATTGCAATAAAGAGGGGCATGATGAGGACCATTGCTGGAAATTGCATCCTGAGAAGAGACCAAAGTGGTTCAAAGAAAAGAAAGGGAGACAAACAATTGCAGCAAAAACATGACCCACAGACTTGGGATCAGATTCAAGTGATGAATCAAAAGTCTCATTGGTTGGTTTGAAAGGTAAAATTGGTGAAGGATTTGATTCTAGAAGAAAATTGTTTCACATAAGGGTCATCATGAGGCATACTAAGGTTGACACATTGATATATAGTGGATCTCAATCTAACTTGATTTCAGAGGAATTGGTTAAACAATTGGGATTAGAAACTAAGATGCATCATAAGACTTACACACTTAAATAGATAAGAAACAATCATCAATTGCACATAACAAATCTGTGCACTTCAAAATTTGCAATTTCATATAAGTTTGTGGATGAGGTAACATGTGATGTGGTGCCACTAAGTGAATGTGGAATGGTCTTAGGCAGTCCTTACTTGTATGATCGTAAAGAAATATTCTATAGGGAAAATAATCAATATCATTTAATCAAAGCAGGTCAAGAATATGTGGTTCATTCTCATCATTTAAAGGAAAATAAATCTCTTCAAATAATGGAACAATTAAGAAAGGCAACTCGAGCAAGAAACACCCCCATAATTGTTTCAAATCAAGTCATTGATCTTAAGAAAGAATAGGAGATGATTGTAGAGTGGAAGATCAATCACACTTTGCTTCAAGATAAGCTAATGTCGTGCAATTATTACAAACATATTAGCTCATTTGCAGTCATATTATTGATGCTATCATTAGTAATGTTGTCAACATGGATGATAGTGGCTTCAGTAAAATGTGACAGGGTACAAATGGCTAACAATATGCTGCCAGTTATCATGATTATTTTACAGTTGATCTTGATGAGACAGGTGCACAGAACAGAGTTTAAATATAGAGAACAAGTCAGGTGGCCTATCCCGCACTTGATGACTGGTCAGTAACCTTTTGGAGGACCAAAAGGTCTTTAGTGGGGAGGTGTGATCCAGAATTGGATCTCGGGACCAAAATGGGTCCAGGAAGGCCTAAAAATAAAAGTGCTCAAAATGGATTCAAAACAAACATGTGCGTAGGCCTCATCGATGCAAACCCAACACAACTTGAATGAGCTCAAACAAACATCATATGCTCAACATATCATTGTTTTTTCATTTGGCCAAACATGCAAAAAAATGATGATTGTACAATCCGTATAATTCCACATGGCAACTGACTATATAGGTCGTACGACCGTACAACTGATGTGGCAAGGTATAGTGGATGTTTATGTGGATAGGTACATGTGGACCAATCAGGGAGTGACACATGTCACCACTGCAAGGATGACATGTGGCATGCATGTACGGATTACATGGCAGGTGAATGGGCTGACACCTGGGAAGAAAGGTGGACGAATGGCCGATTGACGCGTGGCATGTTTTCGGTGAATAACATGGTGCCACGTTGACCATTCCTAGTCTTCCACATGTCACCCATTCATTAGCTAAAATTTTTAGCAAAATTTGGTTTGGAGTCCATCGAGTTTGAACCGTGGACCTCCATGGGCAAAGAGTCTTCGCATAGGTCGGGCACCATCCCACCTACCTAATGGTTCTTACCCATATACCTTTCCATATATATTTATGTTCGAATAAAGGTGTGCTTGGAAAAGATTAGGACTGGGGCTAGGCCCTAGCCCTAGGTCGAAACTCATCATACGCCCTCACCATAAAACCTGTTTGTAAACCTTGGCACGGTGATACAGCCTTAGTCTATGGTCGCATTGCCATTATCATATGACTTAGACTATTCTGTTGTTTGTTAGCACAGGTATACATAGGTTAGCCCCGGTTGACCGAGCTAGCCCACTGACCAGGGGCCTAACCATTGGCTTAAATGACGGGGCTATAAAATTTAAGGGTCACGTGGAGCATAGCCCAAGGTCCCATGGATGCACCACACAACCAGGAGCAGAACAATTAGGGGGGCAGCACACCAGGACTTAGCCTGAGGCCACATCGAGGCGCACCATTTGACCATGAGCCCGCATAAAAGGGGTTTCATCCTGTTTATATGAATAAAGTGGGTTTTATTACTTTATATTAATATTTTAATTGATTTATTCAATAGTGTTTAGAGATTTTTGGCCAATATTGGGGGATATTGGGCCCTTTTTGAGGCCAAATCTTGGGGGGAAGTTGGGAGTTTGTTACCAACTTCAGGGCTATAAAAAACAGGATTTATTGAAGCCAAAAGGAGGTTCATAACAATTTTATGTTGAAGGATTGTTGAGCCAAAGCCATTTTTATGTAGGGAATCCATTGAGGAGAGCACCTTTGTGGACCATTTCTGGGAGCTCCATTCATCCGATTTCAGTTCTGTCTATTTTGTTGAGTTCTAGAGATCTGGTAGAACAAGAACAGATCATTTTCTAATCCTTTTGGCATGGTTGTGATGTATTTTTAAATATTTGAACATAAATAAGAAAGCCTCACCTACTGAGACAAAGGCCCGGAGACGTAGGTGAGATTTTCGAACTTCATTATCAACTTATCTTGTTATGGTTTGTTGTTCTTCATGCTTATGTTTAGAAATGTATATTTCTTGATGGATGCCATGTTTCATTAATAATTCTTCCTCTTTCATCAGTTTCCAAATGGTAGTTTAACTCATGCTAAATACTCAAACATTTTCGTTTAAAAGATCTTTTTGGATCAGCCAGGTTTCCCATTTTATACCCTTTTTCTGAATTTCAAAATCTACATTAATACAAACAAGAAAATTCCCTTCGCAAATCATGGTGAGAAAATCAAACATTTCATAGGCCAAATTATTGTTTCAAACTGACTAGAAAATAATAATATCACCTAGCTTTAAGCCAACATTGGACATGTTTATCTAACCCTCAATAGAGGGATTAATCACTTATGGTGATTATTATCACCTAGTAACTTGTGATTTATCTAATTCAACTCTTCTATGGAGGGAGGATTAATTCCCTAAGGTGATTAATTTCTCTACTCCAATAATGGAGACATAGATTTCTTCTATGCATTTCAATTTGTTAAAATTTTCGATCCATTTCCTCATGGCCTACTTCATTACTTTTTTTGTGTAGTCCCCTTGATCGAGATGCCGATAATTATTGACATGGTATGTCCTTGTATTATTTGTCCTACTATATCATTTGAACAATGGTTATCATTTTTATTTAAGATGTAGTACACTATAGAAAAAGGTATCTATAAAATACATAGGATGAAAAATGGAAAAAAATAGCATAACTGGTGAAAAGATATTTGGAGGAATAGAACTTATTGAAATGGACATTGTGATCATTTGGATGCTTAGAGATTATGAGATTGCAGTGAACCCAAATTGAAAGGACCTTTTGGATGTAGAGAGATAATGATATTGCAATGAACCGTGTGGAGGCCTAGACATCATGAGATTGCAATACACCTGAGTTGAAATGACCTTTTAAGATGGAAAGATGTGAGATTGCAGTGCACCATTTGGAGTGTCGTATCATATCAGATTATGATTAGGGTTATATTCTATAATTTCTGGGAAGGGGTGGAGATCAGAAAATGTGTTGCAAAGAGAACATCATTTGCATCCATTTCATTTACAGTTTGTCTTTTGCAGTTTGTTTTCTTTTTTGATCTGAATTTCCTTGAGGTTGGAAGAGCATAGAAGAGTAGGTATGAGATTTGATTTCATGAATCTACAAAATAATATTATTTATGTGATAGGATTAATCAAGATCTTTGTGTAGGCTAAAGATAATGAGTAATAGAGGAAAAACAACAACTCATGATAGGTTTCATTATTTTGGGCATTGTCAAGCTCTAGGTCAATGTCTAAATCTAGATCTAGCTCTATATTGTGGTATAGGTCATGGTCTACATCAAGCAGTAGGTCACCGTATAAATCTATCTCTATCTCTATGTTGTGATCTAGGTTATGGTCTAGGTTTATGTCATGATCTACATCATGGTCATCGTATAGGTCTAGGTCATGCTCCAGGTCTTTCCATTTCTAGGTCTTTCTATGTATAGGTTTAGGTCTAGTTATTGACATGTCTAGGTCAATTCCATTTCTTTCCTTGCGATGTAGGTAGGAGGGATGCAGAGAGAGGAAGAAAGAGAGTGTGAGAGGGGGATAGGGGAATAAAAAGAGAGTGAGGGACAGGGGGAGGGTGGGGGGGTTAGAGAGTGTATGTGGGTAGAGAGTTAGAGAGTGAGAGTATGGGGGGTATATCTCATGGTGTCTGTCAAGATCCAGGTCATCGTCTAACTCTATATCTATCTCTATGTCATTGTCTAGGTCATTTTCTACATCAATCTCCAAGTCATTGCCTAAATATATCTCTAGCTCTCTGTCATGGTCTAGGTCATTTTTCTAGGTCTATGTCATGGTCTACATCATGGTAATCATATAGGTCTAGGTCATGCTCCAAGTCTTTCCATGTCTATATCTTGTTATGTCAAGGTTTAGGTCAAGGTATCAACATGTCTAGGTCAATTCCATTGTTGCGCCTCTTTTGCCACCTAGATGAGAAAAACATAGGTGCTTGCAAGCTTAGTTGGGTTTGCTATGTAGGACCGCTATAAGGAAAAGGGTTAGAGAAAGAAATATAAAAGAAAAACTAAGAAATAAACTAAGAAATAAAATAACAACTAAACTAATGAGCATAGGGACATAAGGACAAAAAGACAAATAAGACCCATGTCACCAATGGTAAGGTTTATATCAGTGAAAGAAAACACCAAGAAGAAAGAGGAATATGAGTCCCTTCTTCCTCCAAGGGAGGGCTCTTGGACCCCCGCAAATAAGCTCTTCTTACAACTTTGAATGAAAATGGTGAAAAAATTCTTTGCTAATCCACTCAAGGGGTGAGATGGATTTCCCAAGGTAATGGTGCTACTATACTCTTGATGAGAATAGAGGATTCCTCAAGAGAATAGTAGCAACATAACTTTTCTATTGAATTCCTTAAAAAATGGCGTGCATCCATGGCCTTTTTATAGCACCTCTTTGAGGTATTGTGAAACTAGCTTGTAGTGTGGAAAGAGGCTAATTAAGGAATTTTTAGGTCTTTGACCACTCTCATAAATGTGTCGTTTTCAAATGTGCGCGACTTTTAGCGACTATAGTCACGCATCGGGCACATGTGCGCTTTTCCTGCGTTTCTATTTTGCGCATGTGCGTGCGCGCCCTATGTAGTCATAGTGCACTTTAATTTTGTCACTGGTTGTATAGTTTTTGACCCTTTGGAAATGATTTTGTGGTAATTTTGGTCCATGGGTGACCTCATAACTGTTTGACGATGCTGAATTCTTGTAACCATTTACGGACAAAATTTCAGTGATAACAGATGCCCCCTGATGTATGAGCTTAGGAGCATACGTATAGGTGAAATTCATCAATGTTTCTTCTACTGAGAGGGCCGTTGTAAGAGAGAGAAATAGTGGGATTGTCAAGAGTTACCTGTTGGAGGGAGAAGGGATGACGCAGAGATGGTCCGACCTATGACCCCACAGGGTCTCTTCTCCTGACCTCCTGCTCACAGGATCGATCTTATCCCTTGTGCTGAGCCGAAGCAGCTCTTTAGATTCCCAAGTGGAATCCCTGTCAAAACATGACCCAATCCACAGGCCTTATCTCCTCCTATCACGGCCTCTGCACTTAACCGTGATTATCCCCGACTCACTATCGGGGTTTCGGTGTTTCCGCTGTCGAGAGTCACTGTACTCTCCGATTCCCGACCTTTGATTCTCTGATGAGCTCCTTTTTCTTCACACGCTGGCCCTCCAGGCTCAGCTCCCACCATATGACCACTACCTCCGCAACTGTGGCCTTACCTCGCGACCTCGCAACCTCGCAACCTCGCCAGTTGAACCGTCGAGTTTTCACCCTCCTAGTCCGCGAGTCCCCGAGATGCGAGAATTCAATGGACTATTGACTTTTGTCTCCAGGAAACACGTGTCGACCCTTCGGTCGCGCGGTCCCACCTTATGCTCTTACATGCGTCCACACAAATCTTGACTCCTCGACACATCGCGACTCGCGAATCCTAACACCAATACTTTGGGGCTTCTCGCGGCGAGATCCTGAAGGCTTCGTGCCACCTATATTCCACTTGCCGACTCTGCTATAGCCCACACTATCCTCCAGCTATCGGGATATCGCTTCCTCGCAACCTCACGATCCTCATGGCCAAATCCTTGAGTCTTTCCTTACGAGGTCCCGATACACGATCCCACGTGCAGATCCAACGGCCCTCCTACGATCCGGATCCAACAGCTATCTCCTCCTCGCTCCGCACGTCCTCGCGCCTCGCGACTTTTAATACCAAATCCTCGGCTCTTCCACTCACGAGCTTCCGAGTTCACGAGATCTCCCGATCTCTGCCACTTGTCCTCCTCAGATGGATGGTTACAATCTTCTCACCATTTCGCTACTCGTGAAGTCGAATGGCTTCCTCTTCCAACCTTCGATGCCCGAGTCCCCGATGTGGGTAATCTCATGACATGCATCCGCTCCCAAACGAATGGTCCAGATCCTCGTCGAGATTTCTCTCCTGTTGTCCACGAAGGCTTAACCTCCATGCAAATTCTTGCAGATACGAAGGCTCTCGGTTATCTACCCCATATCTGACGACCCGGATCTCTTCTCTTTGTGTGCTCTCCTCCGGCTGCTCTTTGGACTTGAAAACCAACGGTCCAAATTCTATCAGCTAATCCCACGGCCGATGTTGCTCCTCCTGAGCTTGCTGCTCTTTCTCCCTTCACTTGGAAGAAATTCGAATTTCCAAAGGCCTCGACCTCTGTCTGTTCCTCTGCGATCTCCACAACCATGAGCCTCGCCACGCGTATACAACGCTGCAATTCCTGAGATTCTTCTCCTCGAATCCTTCAAAGGATTTTTATGTCTGCCCTCCTTGCGGAACCTCTACGCACAGCCGGTGCTGTCCCTCTTGAGCTTCTCCGAACACTCATACCCCTTGGGGGATTTTATCCTTCTTCTCCCTCGGGTGGAGAATGGAATGGATGCCCTACTGGATATCCTTCTGCTTAAGCCTCTTCTTGAGTACTTCTGGGTATTCAACAACCCAGTGAAAGTTCCCTCAGTAGACCTTCCCTCAACTTCTAGAACTCAAAGAGTTCTTTTCTCCTGTGCTTGCTTACACACCTTCTCGACGTCGTCCTGGAGGAGTCTATTCTCCACAGAACGTTCAACAGTTCGGTTCTCCTGTGTACTTATGCACTCGCTCGATGCCCACCTGGAAGAGCTCTCGCAGAATCCTCAGTGATTCTGGTCTTCTTCGAACTCGCAAATGAGTCCTTCTTCTGTGCACTTATGCACCTGCTCAATGCCCACCTGGCATAGCTCTCAGAATCCTTAGTGATTATGTTTCCTTCTCAAACTCTCTATAGAGTTATTCTTCAGCACCTCGTGCTTACGCTCAATGCCCCCCCTGGCAGAGCTCCTACAGAATCCTCAATGATTCTGCCTGCAACTGTGTCTCAGATACACAGTCTTGCCTCCTGAAGTGTTCAGTAACCTCACAGGTCTTCTTCCTGAGTTGATGATTTCAGTCTTGTGCCTCGTCACGCCTTTGTATGACTCCTCAGAGTTCAGAAGTGCATCCCCTGTGCACGGCTCTCAGAACTCTCAGCGTTTTGTCACACCCTTCTGGTATGAAGCCTCAAAGACCTTCAACCTGAAATCAAACACAACTCCTGCAGAATGCATCCACATAACATACATTCACTGCATATACACAGAACACCCACAGACATGCATATAAGACAGAATAATGCAGGAAAAACTGCTTCTCTTATATTAAATGGCAAATGCCTGTATTTTACAATGTGTTCCTAAGCTCTCTCCGGCTCTCTCTACTCTGTTCATCTATCTCATCTCTAACTCAACTAACTCAAAATGAGATATGAAAATCTCTTTTACCTTAGGAGATCTTAGCGCTTCCCTCCAGGTTCACCTACTCTAATAAATTACATTCAATGGCTGTCTAGTCCAGCACCTGGATCTAGATCTCAGCCGATCTACAATAAATGGCTATCTTATATACAGCCTGTGCAAAGGCATGGCTTCTATGGCTCACCAGCCTAAGACATTTAATTACATTCATTTCAAATTTGAATGAAGCTGCACCTCCCTTTGATTCCTTTGAATGCGTGCGTGCTTACGTGGCTGGTTGGCTGGCTTCATGGAGAGATGCTCCTGCATCATACTCCACAGCTGTAAAAATCATGAGCTCCTGCTCATGAGCTTCCACTGTAGCTGTTGGAATCCTCCTGGATCCCAAATAAGTCTTTGGAGCTTTGCATTTGCTCCGTTCTACTGCTACTGTTTCTTCTACTGCATCGTTGCTGCTGTTGCTTCCTCTTCCCTTCTGCCTAGCTACTCCTTGCTTGCAGTTTCTGCTGACTTCAACATCAACCCCCTGATGTCCACTATCCCTTCATCCAGTTGTTCCAGTGGCTGGTCATGTTGTTGCAGACTTCTTAGCTGCAAAATTTTTTGGTCATTGGGCAGATCATCATGATCTCCCACGCCTTCCTCATCTATTTCCAACTTCACCTGTTGGATGTGCCTTCCCTACACTTTTATCCTTTCCTCCAGGGCTTCAAATTGATCACACATATCAGCAAAGAAAATGTTGTCTGCTTCTTCCTCCTCTGCTTCTGCAACCTCCTCTATTGCATTGTTTTCAGCTTCACGACTGAAAATGTTGAGCCATTCCTCAGAATGCTCGTCATCCTCTTCTCCTACTGCTTCTTGTGTTTGGGCAGTTTCACACACCTGCTCCAATTTTCCTTCTTCCCTGATAGTCATCGTCAGTTGTAATTTCCTTTTGTCAGTCATAGCTGACTGTTCATCTACTGTTGTTGTATCATCTGCAACAAAAATTTTTGCCTCCTCCTGGGCAGATGGTAGGAATATCTGTATTTCCCCAATCATCAAAATATCATCCTGATCTTTCACCTCTGTCAGCTGTGTCTACTGATCCAGATTCACCTTTGAGCTCACTTGCTCTATCAGCTCCTTGGGCTGATTCCAACTCACTTCTGAGTTTATGAGACCCACAGATAGTCTCATCTTCTCCTCCCTGCCCATCTGGCAGTATGGGATGCTTTTGCTGCTTCCCTGGCAAACCATGAGATCAACCGATCCCATCTTCATCAACACTCCTTGCTGAATTGAACTCTCCATGAGACCTTTAGATGGTCCCAAATGTTCATCTCTGCCCACCTGGCAGTCTGAGATGTTTCCGCTGCCCTCCTGGCAGTTTTCGAGATCCCTCAGTGATCTCTCATCATTGCCCAGCTGGTAATGTGAAATTCCCTCGCTGTCCTCCTGACAGTCCTTGAGATCCTCAACTGATCCCAAATCGTTGCCCTCATGGAAAACTGGAATTTCCTCTTCTCTGTCTTCATGGCAGTCTTCGAGATCATCAACCGATCTCATTTCATCTTCTGTTCCCTTGCCCATCTAGCAATATGGAAACTCTCCACTACCCTCCTGGAAGTCTATGAGATCCCGCAACGATCTCTTATCATTCTCCCCACCGAGAATGTCTCCAATCTCTGGTTCACAGATGTAAACCATCTCCTCCTCTTCTATGGGTCTGATGTTTTCAACATACCTCAACCATCGTCTTAACAGCCTCTGCTGTCCTTTGACCATCAGCTCCATGACTGGCCATTTCACCCTTGGCGTCTTCATGGGCCATTCATATACCCATCTTGGCTTTTTACTCTGCCGCATCCTCTCTTCGAGCTCCTCCGTCTCTCGCTTTATGTCAGTGAGTTCTTTATCCATTTCTGCTGCGCTCATCAGCTCTGGCTTCTTCTTTTCAGCATGCTTATGGCCTTCAGTAGCCATCTTGATGTGTTTATCTACCTCCCTGGCAGATCTGCTGCTGTCACTCCACATCCCTGAGTGTTCCAGCTTCATCCTACAATCCTTGAATATCTACGGACTACTGCCTACCTGTAAACAAGTCCTTACAGAGTCCTCAACAACTTTGTCTTCTTCCTGCTCCTCTGTCTCCAATATTCAAATAGATTCCCGCTTTGATACCACTTGATGTGTATTAGAGTGCTTCTCTTCTCTCCTCGCTCCCTCTTGCCTGAAGTATACACACAAGAATCTGGACTCTGATACCACTTGACGCAGAGATGGTCCGACCTATCACCCCGCAAGGTCTCTTCTCCTGACCTCCTGCTCACAGGATCGATCTTATCCCTTGAGCTGAGCCGAAGCAGCTCTTTAGATTCCCAAGTGGAATCCCTATCAAAACATGACCCAATCCATAGGCCTTATCTCCTCCTGTCACGGCCTCCGCACTTAACCGTGATTATCCCCGACTCACTATCGGGGTTTCGGCGTTTCCGCTGTCGAGAGTCACTGTACTCTCTGATTCCCGACCTCTGATTCTCCGATGAGCTCCTTTTTCTTCACGCACTGGCCCTCCAGGCTTAACTCCCACCATATGACTACTACCTCCACAATCGTGGCCTTACCTCGCAACCTCGAAACCTCGCAACCTCGCCGGTTGAACCGTCAAGTTTTCACCCTCCTAGTTCGCGAGTCCCCGAGATGCGAGAATTCAACGAAGTATTGACTTTTGTCCCTAGGCAACACGTGTCCACCCTTCGGCTGCACAGTCCAACCTTATGCTCTGCCATGCGTCCACACGAATCTCGACTCCTCGGCACTTCGCGAATCGTGAATCCTAACGCCAATACTTTGGGGCTTCTCGCGGCGAGATCCCGATGGCTTCATGCCACCTGTATTCCACTCGCCGACTCCGCTATGGCCCACACTATCCTCCAGCTGTCGGGATATCGCTTCCTCGCAACCTCGCGATCCCCATGGCCAAATCCTTGAGTCTTTCCTTACGAGATCCCGATACACGATCCCACGTGCATATCCAACGGCCCTCCTACGATCCGGATCCAACGACTATCTCCTCCTCGCTCCGTGCATCCTTGCGCCTCACGACTTTTAATACCAAATCCTCGGCTCTTCCACTCATGAGCTTTCAAGTTTGTGAGATCTCTCAATCTCTGCCACCTATCCTCCTCAGATGGACGGTTACAATCTTCTCTCGATTTCGCTGCTCGTGCAGTCAAATGGCTTCCTCTTCCAAGCTTCGATGCCCAAGTCCCCGATGTGGGTAATCTCGTAACACGCATCCACTCCCAAATGAATGGTCCAGATCCTCGTTGATATTTCTCTCCTACTGTCCACGAGGGCTTAACCTCCATGCAACTTCTTGCAGATCCGAAGGCTGTCGGTTATCTACCCCAGATCTGACGACCCGGATCTTTTCTCTTTGTGCGCTCTCCTCCGGCTGCTCTTTGGACTTGAAAACCAATGGTCCAGATTCTATTGGCTAATCCCATGGCCGATGTTGCTCCTCCCGAGCTTGGTGCTCTTTCTCCCTGCACTTGGAAGAAATTCAAATTTCCAAAGGCCTGGACCTCTGTCTGTTCCTCTGCGAGCTCCACAACCACGAGCCTCGCCACACGTATACAATGTTGCCCTTCCTGAGCTTCTTCTCCTCGAATCCTTCAAAGGATTTTTATGTCTGCCCTCCTTGCGAAACCTCTACGCACACCCGGTGCTGTCCCTCCTAAGCTTCTCCGAACACTTAGACCCCTTGGGAGATTTTATCCTTCTTCTCCCTCTGATGGAGAATGGAATGGATGCCCTCCTGGCTATCCTTCTGCTTAAGCCTCTTCTTGAGTACTTCTGGGTATTCAACAACCAGTGAAGGTTCCCTCAGTGTACCTTCCCTCAACTTCCAGAACTCAAAGAGTTCTTTTGTCCTGTGCCTGCTTACACACCTTCTCGACGCCCTCCTGGCGGAGTCTGTTCTCCACAAAACATTCAGCAGTTCAGTTCTCCTGTGTACTTATGCACTCGCTCGATGCCCACCTGGCAGAGCTCTCGCAAAATCCTCAGTGATTCTGGTCTTCTTCGAACTCGCAAATGAGTCCTTCTTCTGTGCACTTATGCACCTGCTCAATGCCCACCTGGCAGAGCTCTCAGAATCCTCAGTGATTATGTTTCCTTCTCAAACTCTCTACAGAGTTCTTCTTCAGCACCTCGTGCTTATGCTCAATGCCCCCTCTGGCAAAGATCCTACAGAATCCTCAGTGATTCTGCCTGCAACTGTGTCTCAGATACACAGTCTTGCCTCCTGAAGTGTTCAGTAACCTCACAGGTCTTCTTCCTGAGTTGATGATTTCAGTCCTATGCCTCGGCACGCCTTTGTCTGACTCCTCAGAGTTCAGAAGTGCATCCCCTGTGCATGGCTCTCATAACTCTTAGCGTTCTGTCACACCCTCCTGGTATGAAGCCTCAAAGACCTTCAACCTGAAATCAAACACAACTCCTGCAGAATGCATCCACATGACATACATTCACTGCATATACACAGAACACCCATAGACATGCATATAAGACAAAATAATGCAGGAAAAATTGCTTCTCTTATATTAAATGGCAAATGCCTGTATTTTACAATGTGTTCCTGAGCTCTCCCTAGCTCTCTCTACTCTATTCATCTATCTCGTCTCTAACTCAACTAACTCAAAATGAGATATGAAAATCTCTTTTACCTGAGGGGCTCTTAGCACTTCCTTCCAGGTTCACCTACTCTAATAAATTACATTCAATGGCTATTTAGTCCAGCACCTGGATCTAGATCTCATCCGATCTACAATAAATTCCTATCTTATCTATAGCCTGCGCAAAGGCATGGCTTCTATGGCTCACCATCCTAAGACATTTAATTACATTCATTTCAAATTTGAATGAGGCTGTGCCTCCCTTTCATTCCTTTGAATGCGTGCGCGCTAACGTGGCTGGCTGGCTAGCTTCATGGAGAGATGCTCCTGCATCAAGGGAACCTATAGAAATCAACCTTTCATAAGGTGTGTAAAAATAAACTATGTATAAACGAGGTGGGCATGCCCCGTGCTCGTGTCATGTAACTCAAAAAGGAATGATGTGTTTATGTAGACAACTGCAGTGCCCTCGGGGGTGGTCGTGATAAAGGCAGAAGACAATTCTGCAGAGGAACATACTCTAAACAGTAGGCAGTGACATCTGTAAGAAGTATCATGGATTTTGTAGGCATTGGTAGCCTATCCAAGTTCATAGGTCTTCGGAAAATATAAGAAATAACTGCAATGGTCGCAAAGTAAGGCCCACCGTAACATGAGAAAGTGTTAAAGTCAAATGTTACGGGGGTCAACGACAGTAGGGAGCAATTGTGGTTCTCCCTGTGACATCTGAGACCTCTCATTGGAAAGGTGATGAGAGTCAAGATACTGTCGCCCCTCTGGAAACTGTGCTGATGTCGACAAAAAGGGGGACGCGACTCCAAGAAGCAAAGGGCTTCATGAAATCTACTAGGTGAGGTTAGGAACTGGAGGAGGTACATGGACGAAGTCAAGATGTAGGAAGACTCAAGACTGCCCTTGGTTGGGGGTATATGTGAGATATAAGTGGCCGCAACCGTTCAACTAGGTCAAGTGTCAGGGGGACAACAAGACAGGGGATAAGTTGTGCCAGAGGCAGGACAAAGTGAACAAACTCAAAGGGTAGAGGTAAGTGGTCTGTGAGATACTCGGAGTATATAGACAATGTCAACAGGGGTAGATGATAAGGAGTGCCCCAACCAAGGGCGACATGGGTTGTGTTTTCCAGAAAAGGGAAGAAGGTCATCAAAGGTGGCAACAAAAGGAGATGTAAATGATGGAAACAAGGGCTTTTTACAATGTTCCAAATAAATAAAGAATAATTTGGGATGAGTGTACAAATACAGAAGCAGGTGCCCAAATGTAATATGGTTGGCACAATTTTCTTGGAGAATGGGTGGAGGGTGGGGGCCCCATGGGTGGGTTTCTGTATGAGGTATATGAAATGCGGGAAAATTTGCAGATGGGAAAAATTATTGTGGATGAAATGGAGGGTTCATGATACTGCAGAGGTGAAGTCAAAATAGAACCCTGAAGAGATAATCTGTGAGTCCATTGGGAAAGCTAGCAAAATGAGGAGAAGGAGTATGTGGCTGATTCATGACATGATGTAAGACTATCGAGACTCCCATCCCTAAAGGGTTGAAAAACAACATGAGTGTCAAAGTGCCAAAGGGTGCTATGAATGGGACAACTCATGTGGGGGAGAGTGCTACCGAGTAACAATACCAAATATGTAATGGAGGTGTTGGTATGGTAGAGTCGGAGATCGGGATCCTAGAGGCAAATGTCAGAAGGTGTGACTGGAGATGCAATTGAGATTCAGAGGGAACGATTACATGCCAGTGTTGATTACATACCTAAAGGGGTTGAGTTGATATATCATGACCAAGTACCTACACACATGAAAACCAAATACCCGACGTGAACAATATCTGAAGAGAATCGAACATACAAGCATGTATTTGATATTTTTGAACATGAGCATGCGTACTTGAACGGGGTATGAAAAAATGGTGCCCCAGGGGATAAGGATAAAAAGTGGTCTAGGGACTGTCTTGATGTAGATGAAGGGATGCTGATTTTGTGGATGAAGACAAATCAAAAAACGGATCTTGTGGGCTCCTGTACCAAAAAATGAAAGTGGGAAAAAGGGCTTAGATATGGACGGTGGGTCCATAATTCCATCCCATTTTTACTAACACTATGGATGATCGGGCGGTAATTTGGGGGGATTTGGGGATAAATCCTCGGATAAGTCATCCAAGAACCATGGAGGAGTTGGGAGTGCCTTGGGTTCGGGAGAAATGATATGAAGAATCTATAGTGATGAGGTAAGGTCAACCATCAATTCTGTAGGGGGCGTAGGGGTTTGAATCAAAGTCAATTGGCGTTGCCTGTATTCAATGATCATAGGACATTGGTATGTAAAATGATATAAAGATTCACATAGAGAGCAAGGGAATCTCATATGTTCATTGACTGAAGTCGTGACATAATGGATGTCAGTGATTTTTGGTAGGGATGATGTAGTTGGATTGGGTTTGTTCTGGAAGCTTTGGCATACTACAACTAATGTATGCCAGAAATGTGGTAGTGTTGGGCAATGGTGTGTATAATGGCCATATTCTAAACATATAGCGCAAGTGAATTTGGTTCGCAACCCTTTACTACTTGAGTGAAGGGAGGTAGCGGAAGTACTTGCTACAGTGGCGAGCATTGATGTTGTTTGACTGAGTGGAATCAAGTTTTGTAACTTGGGTAGAGATGGGCAGTTGTTGGTTTGGTGTCCATCTTTCTCACATAGCATGCAAGGGGGTTGGATGCGTTGGGGAAGTGGAGTTGTGGGCTCCTTCTTCTTTCGCTTGCCCCCAGCTGTGGTAGGGAGGGTAGTGAGTGGGGGTGTAAAGGGTATGGTGGGAGTGAGTATGGGAATCGTCATTGGGATTCCTTCCATTTGGGGGGGGGAGGGATGGTTGGGGGACCATCTCTGGTGGATGTAAATACCAAACTAGAATTACTAACACCATATTAGGGAGGGTAAGCGTTGCGGCTACTTGGAAAGCTTGTATGCCTGGTGGAGGGTAAAAGAAGGGGATTTGAGTAATGGCTTGGGGAAATGTCTCCCAAACTGGGATATGGCCTTGGGGAGAGGTAAAATCGTGGACTGGTGGAGTTGAAGAGTTCATAGGAGGCTTGTGAGGGGGGAGCTCTGGGACTAGTGAGACGTCAGATATGATAGAATCCTCCCTAGGAGGAAGTGTATCCTCTATGTCAGTTCTGTTGGATGATATGACGCATACTTGATTGGAAGGATGAAGGAGCGGTGGTGCACCATGGTAAGTTCCTAACAATGATAGGTCTTTGAAATTTATGGGACCCATTTCAATAAGTGGGTATGCATCATGACTCATGTGGATGAGAGGGAGAATGTTATCAATGTTGGCAGAAGGGTTAGGATCGTAATGTGAGACTTGGTCAATGGTAATGATCTTCCCATTATGGGGGAACATCATCGTTCGAAAGATGGAAGAGGCGACTGCCTTCATAGCGTACATGTAGATATGACCGAACATGATATTATAATCGAGTGGGGCATCGATAACTTCAATGTCAATGAGAATGGTCTTGCCCCCGAGTTCTACGGGGACATTTTGGAAGAGCCCTTCAAGAGACGATGGTCGCCCGTCATAATCTTGTAAGGTAATGGAAGATGGTATGAGTTCGGGGGAACCAAGTTTATTCCATACAGATTTGGACATAATGCATGTGGATGCACCTTCATCGATGATGCATCGATGAATTGTAATGTTCCAAATTTTTACTGGGATTTGAAAAGCGATTAGAGCGGGAAGGCAAGGTTCTCCACTATCGAGATCAAATGTGATGAGTTGGGTATCCACGGGGTCGACTACCCCCAAGGAAGAAAGTAATGACTTCCATTGAGTGGGACAAGTTTGAAGGGCCTCTAAGATTGACATGACAGCCGAGGATTGTGCTAAGTCATCAACCAAACTGTAATTATGAGCTGCCCTAGCCTAGGGGTTGTGGACATTCCTGCGCAATGGGATGTGAGGGATGCAAAGAGGTGTTTTGGCGTTAGGGCGTGGAATTACCAACAGGGGTCCCGTTGGTGTTGGGGTTGTTTCTGGGGGAGTCGGAGGAGACTCAACGAGTGCATGATATTGACAATTATGTGTTTGCAGAAGGATTTCTTCCTCATTGGTGAGGAGGATGGTACGATTTGCGGGATTGTTTGGATTGAGGTATTGTCCCAACTGTGGTGGGGTAGGTTGTGTGTTTTGTTGGGTGTTTATCACACCCTGGTGCGGAATGGG
>JZKD02S1659026.1:424182-438008 GCA_000966675.3 Picea glauca
TAGCGCATCTCGAAAATCATCCCACCATGGGGGTAAGCTAGCACGTGCTAATTTTCCCTCTTGCATACAAGCTCATCTCAAACAACATCATTCAATGTGGGGGAAATCTAGCATGGGCTAGCTTTCCTCCTAGCACAATCACATCTCGAATAACATCATTCCAAAATGGGGGAAAGCTAGCGCGTGCTAGCTTTCAATCTTACAGAAGCACAAGTGCATCTCGAACAACATCATTCCACCATGGGGGAAAGCTAGCACATTATAGCATTCCCTCTTGCACAAGCGCAAGCACATCTCGAACAACATCATTTTATCATGGAGGAAATCTTGCACATGCTAGTCTTCCCTCTTGCACAAGCATAAGCTCATCTTGAACAACATCATTCCACCATCAAGGAAATCTAGGGTGTGCTAGATTTCCCTCATGAACAAGCACAAGTGCATCTTGAAACAACATCATTCCACCGTGAGAGAAAGCTAGTTTATGTTGGATTTCCCTCTTCCAGAAGCACAAGAACATCTCGAACAACATGATTCCACCGTGGGGGAAAGCTAGCGCATGCTATATTTCCCTCTTGCACAAGCACTAGTGTATCTCAAAAATCATTCGACCATGAAGGTAAGCTAGCGCATGCTAGTTTTCACTCTTGCACAACCACGAGCTCATCTCAAACAACATCATTCAATGTGGGAGAAATCTAGCATGTGCTAGCTTTCCCCCTAGCACAATCACATCTCGAATAACGTCATTCCAACATGGGGGAAAGCTAGCACGTGCTAGCTTTCAATCTTACAGAAGCACAAGTGCATCTCGAACAACATCATTCCACCATGGGGGAAATATAGCGCATGATAGATTTGCCTCTTGCACAAGCGCATCTCGAACAACATCATTTTATCATGGAGGAAAGCTTGCACATGCTAGTCTTCCCTCTTGCACAAGCATAAGTTCATATTGAAAAACATCATTCCACCATCAAGGAAATCTAGTGTGTGCTAGCTTTCCCTCATGAACAAGCACAAGCGCATCTCGAACAACATCATTCCACCGTGGGAGAAAGCTAGTTTATGTTGGATTTCCCTCTTGCAGAAGCACCAACACATCTCAAACAATATGATTCCACTGTGGGGGAAAGCTAGTGCATGCTGGCTTTCCCTCTTGCACAAGCACTAGCGCATCTCGAAAATCATCCCACCATGGGGGTAAGCTAGCGTGTGCTAGTTTTCCCTCTTCAACAAGCACAACCTCATCTCAAACAACACCATTCAATGTGAGAGAAAACTAGCATGTGCCAGCTTTCCCCCAGCACAATCACATCTTGAATAACATCATTCCAACATGGGGAAAGCTAGCGTGTGCTAGCTTTCCATCTTGCATAAGCACAAGTGCATCTCGAACAACATCATTCCACCATGGGGATAAGCTAGCGCATGCTATATTTCCCTCTTTCACAAGCACAAGCGCATCTCGAACAACATCATTTTAGCATGGAGGAAAGCTTGCACATGATAGTCTTCCCTCTTGCACAAGCATAGGCTCATCTTGAATAACATCATTCAATGTGCAGGAAAGCTAGCATGTGCTAGCTTTCCCCCTAGCACAATCACATCTTGAATAACATCATTCCAACATGGGGGAAATCTAGTGTGTGCTAGCTTTCAATCTTGCAAAAGCACAAGTGCATCTCGAAAATGCTAGCTTTTTCTCATGCACAAGCACGAGCGCATCTTGAAAATCATCCCACCATGGGGGTAAGCTAGCGCGTGCTAGTTTTCCCTCTTGCAAAAGTACAAGCTCGTCTCAAACAACATCATTCAATGTGGGGGAAAGGTAGCATGTGTTAGATTTCCCCCTCGTGCAATCACATCTCAAATAACATCATTCCAACATGGGGGAAAGCTAGCGCGTGCTAGCTTTCCATTTTGCAGAAGCACAAGTGCATCTCGAACAACATCATTCCACCATGGGGGAAAGCTAGCACATGCTAGCTTTCCCTCTTGCACAAGCACAAGCGCATCTCGAACAACATCAATTTAGCATGGAGGAAAGCTTGCACATCCTAGTCTTGCCTCTTGGACAAGCATAAGCTCATCTTGAAGAACATCATTTCACCGTAAAGGAAATCTAGCGTGTGCTAGCTTTCCCTCATGAACAAGCACAAGTGCATCTTGAAACAACATTATTCCACCGTGAGAGAAAGCTAGTTTATGTTGGATTTCCCTTTTGCAGAAGCACTAGCACATCTCGAACAACATGATTCCACCATGGGGGAAAGCTAGTGCATGCTGTCTTTCCCTCTTGCACAAGCACTAGCGCATCTCGCAAATCATCCCACCATGGGGGTAAGCTAGCATGTAATAGTTTTCCCTCTTCAACAAGCACAAGCTCATCTCAAACAACATTATTCAATGTGGGGGAAAGCTAGCATGTGCTAGCCTTCCCCCAGCACAATCACATCTCAAATAACATCATTCCAACATGGGGAAAGCTAGCGTGTGCTAGCTTTCCATCTTTAATAAGCACAAGTGCATCTCGAACAACATCATTCCACCATGGGGATAAGCTAGCGCATGCTATCTTTCCCTCTTGCACAAGCTGAAGAGCATCTCGAACAACATCATTTTAGCATGGAGGAAAGCTTTCACATCCTAGTCTTCCCTCTTGCACAAGCATTAGCTCATGTTGAACAACATCATTTCACCGTCAAGGAAATCTAGCGTGTGCTAACTTTCCTCTTGAACAAGCACAAGTGCATCTTGAAACAACATCATTCCATTGTGGAGGGAATTTAGTTTAGCTTTGGATTTCCCTCTTGCAAAAGCACAAGCACATCTCGAACATCATCATTCCACTTTCCCTCTTGCACAAGCACTAGCATATCTCGAAAATCATCCGACCATTAGGGTCAGCTAGCGCATGCTAGTTTTCACTCTTTCACAAGCACAAGATCATCTCAAACACCATCATTCAATGTGGGGGAAATCTAGCATGGGCTAACTTTCCCCCCTAGCACAAGCACAAGCTCATATCAAACATTATCATTCAATGTGCAGCTTTCCCCCTATCACAATTACATCTCGAATAACATCATTCCAACATGGGGGACAGCTAGCGCGTGCTAGCTTTCCATATTGCAGAAGCACAAGTGCATCTTGAACAACATCATTCAACCATGGGGGAAAGTTAGCGCATGCTAGCTTTCTCTCTTGCACAAGCGCAAGCTCATGTCGAACAAATCTTTTAGCATGGAGGAAAGCTTGCACATGCTAGTCTTCCCTCTTGCACAAGCATAAGCTCATCTTGAACAACATCATTCCACCGTCAAGGAAATCTAGCGTGTGCTAGCTTTCCTCTTGAACAAGCACAAGTGCATCTTGAAACAACATCATTCTGTTGTGGGGGAAAGCTAGTTTAGATTTGGATTTCCCTCTTGCAAAAGCACAAGCACATCTCGAACAACATCATTCCACCGTGGGGGAAAGTTAGCGCATGCTAGCTTTCCCTCTTGCACAAGCACTAGCGTATCTCGAAAATCATCTGACCATGAGGGTAAGCTAGCGCATGCTAGTTTTAACTCTTTCACAAGCACAAGCTCATCTCGAACAACATCATTCAATGTGGGGGAAATCTAGCATGTGCTAGTTTTCCCCCTAGCACAAGCACACGCTCATCTCAAACATCATCATTCAATGTGCTAGCTTTCCCGCCATCACAATTACATCTCGAATAACATCATTCCAACATGGGGGACAGCTAGCACATGCTAGCTTTCCATCTTGCAGAAGCACAAGTGCATCTCGAACAACATCATTCAACCATGGGGGAAAGCTAGCGCATGCTAGATTTCTCTCTTGCACAAGCACAAGCACATGTCGAACAATTGTTTTAGCATGGAGGAAAGCTTGCACATGCTAGTCTTCCCTCTTGCACAAGCATAAGCTCATCTTTAACAACATCACTCCACCGTCAAGGAAATCTAGTGTGTGCTAGATTTCCTCTTGAACAAGCACAAGTGCATATTGAAACAACATCATTCCACCGTGGGGGAAAGCTAGTTTAGCTTTGGATTTCCCTCTTGCAAAAGCACAAGCACATATCGAACAACATCATTCCACCGATGGGGAAAGCTAGCACATGCTAGCTTTCCATCTTGCACAAGCACTAGCGTATCTCGAAAATCATCTGACCATGAGGGTAAGCTAGCGCATGCTAGTTTTCACTCTTGCACAAGCACAAGCTCATCTCAAACAACATCATTCAATGTGGGGGAAATCTAGCATGTGCTAGCTTTCCCCTAGCACAAGCACAAGCTCATCTCAAACATCATCATTCAATGTGCTAGCTTTCCACCTATCACAATTACATCTCGAATAACATCATTCCAACATGGGGGACAGCTAGCACGTGCTAGCTTTCCATCTTGCAGAAGCACAAGGGCATCTCGAACAACATCATTCAACCATGGGGGAAAGCTAGTGCGTGCTAGCTTTCTCTCTTGCACAAGCACAAGCGCATGTCAAACAATTCTTTTAGCATGGAGGAAAGCTTGTACATGCTAGTCTTCCCTCTTGCACAAGCATAAGCTCATCTTGAACAACATCATTCCACCGTCAAGGAAATCTATCATGTGCTAGATTTCCTTTTGAACAAGCACAAGTTCATCTTGAAACAACATCATTCCACCGTGGGGGAAAGCTAGTTTGGCTATGGATTTCCCTCTTGCAAAAGCATAAGCACATCTCGAACAACATCATTCCACCATGGGGGAAAGCTAGCGCATGATAGCTTTCCCTCTTGCACAAGCACTAGCATATCTCAAAAATCATCTGACCATGAGGGTAAGCTATCGCATGCTAGTTTTCACTCTTGTACAAGCAGAAGCTCATCTCAAACAACATCATTCAATGTGGGGGAAATCTAGCATGTGCTAGCTTTCCCCCTAGCACGATCACATCTCGAATAACATCATTCCAACATCGGGGAAAGCTAGCGCGTGCTAGATTTCAATATTACAGAAGCACAAGTGCATCTCAAACAACATCATTCCACCGTAGGGGAAAGCTTGCACGTGATAGCTTTCCCTCTTGCACAAGCGCAAGCGCATCTCTAACAACATCATTTTATCATGGAGGAAATCTTGCACATGCTAGTCTTCCCTCTTGCACAAGCATAAGCTCATCTTGAACAACATCATTCCACCGTCAAGGAAATCTAGCATGTGCTAGCTTTCCCTCTTGAACAAGCACAAGTGCATCTTGAAACAACATCATTCCACCGTGGGAGAAAGCTAGTTTATGTTGGATTGCCCTCCTGCATAAGCACAAGCACATCTCGAACAATATCATTCAATGTGTGGGAAATCTAGCATGTGCTAGCTTTCCCCCTAGCACAATCATATCTCGAATAACATCATTCCAACATGGGGGAAAGCTAGTGCGTGCTAGCTTTCAAACTTGTAGAAGCACAAGTGCATCTCGAAAATGCTAGCTTTTCCTCTTGCACAAGCACTAGCGCATCTCGAAAATCATCCCACCATGGGGGTAAGCTAGCATGTGTTATTTTTCCTCTTTGCAGAAGAACAAGCTCATCTAAAACAACATCATTCAATGTGGGGGAAAGCTAGCATGTGCTAGATTCCCCCCTAGCACAATCACATCTCGAATAACATCATTCCAACATGGGGGAAAGCTAAAATGTGCTAGCTTTCCATCTTGCAAAATCACAAGTGCATCTTGAACAACATCATTCCACCATGGGGAAAAGCTAGCGCGTGCTAGATTTCCCTCTTGCACAAGCACAAACGCATCTCGAACAACATCAATTTAGCATGGAGGAAAGCTTGCACATGCTAGTTTTCCCTCTTGCACAAGAACAAGATCATCTCAAACAACATCATTCAATGTGGGGGAAAGCTAGCATGTGCTAGATTTCCCCCTAGCGCAATCACATCTCGAATAACAACATTCCACCATGGGGGAAAGCTAGCGCATGCTACCTTTCCCTCTTCCACAAGCAGAAACACATCTCGAACAACATCATTCCAACATGGGGGAAAGCTATATTGCTAGCTTTCCCTCTTGCACAAGGAGAAGCGCATCTCGAACAACATCATTTTAGCATGGAGGAGAGCTTGCACATGTTAGTCTTCCCTCTTGCACAAGCATAAGCTCATCTTGAACAACATCATTCCTTTGTCAAGGAAATCTAGTGTGTGCTAGCTTTCCCCCAGCCCAATCAGATCTCAAATAACATCACTCCAACATGGGGAAATCTAGTGCATGCTAGCTTTCCATCTTGCACAAGCACAAGTGCATCTTGAACAACATCATTCCACCATGGGGATAAGCTAGTGCGTGCTATCTTTCCCTCTTGCACAAGCACAAGCACATCTTGAACAACACCATTTTAGCATGGAGGAAAGCTTGCATATGTTAGTCTTCCCTCTTGCACAAGCATAAGCTCATGTTGAACAACATCATTCAACTGTCAAGGAAATCTAGTGTGTTCTAGCTTTCTCTCTTGAACAGGCACAAGTGCATCTTGAAACAACATCATTCTACCATGGGGGAAAGCTAGTTTATGTTGGATTTCCCTCTTGCAAAAGAAAAAACACATCTTGGACAACATCATTCCACCGTGGGGGAAAGCTGGCGAATGCGAGCTTTCCCTCTTGCACAAGCACTAGCACATCTTGAAAATAATCCGACCATGTGGGTAAGCTAGCGCATGCTAGTTTTCCCTCTTGCACAAGCATAAGCTCATCTCAAACAACATCATTCAATGTGTGGGAAATCTATCATGTGCTAGCTTTCCCCCTAGCACAATCACATCTTGAATAGCATCATTCCAACATGAGGGAAAGCTAGCATGTGCTAGCTTTCAATCTTGCAGAAACACAAGTGCATCTCAAAAATGCTATCTTTTCCTCTTGAACAAGCACTAGCGCATCTCAAAAATCATCCCACCATGGGGGAAAGCTAGCACATGCTAGCTTTCCCCCTTGCACTAGCACAAGCTCATCTCAAGCAACATCATTCAATGTGGCTGAAAGATAGCATGTGCTAGATTTCCCCCTAGCGCAATCACATCTCGAATAACATCATTCCAACATGGGGGAAATCTAGCCCATGCTAGCTTTACATCTTGCAGAAGCACAAGTGCATCTCGAACAACATCATTCCACCATGGGGGAAAGCTAGCACATGCTAGCTTTCCCTCTTTCACAAGCACAAGTGCATCTCGAACAACATCAATTTAGCATGGAGGAAAGCTTGCACATGCTAGTTTTGCCTCTTGCACAAGCATAAGCTCATCTTGAACAACATCATTCCACCATCAAGGAAATCTAGCATGTGCTAGCTTTCCCTCTTCAACAAGCACAAGTGCATCTTGAAACAACATCATTCCACCATGGGAGAAAGCTAGTTTATGTTGGATTTCCCTCTTGTAGAAGCACAAGCACATCTCAAACAACATGATTCCACCGTGGGGTAAAGGTAGCGCGTGCTAGCTTTCCCTCTTGCACAAGAACTAGCGCATCTCGAAAATCATCCCACCATGGGGGTAAGCTTGCACGTGCTAGTTTTCTCTCTTGCACAAGAACAAGCTCATCTCAAACAACATCATTCAATGTGGGAGAAATCTAGCATGTTCTAGCTTTCCCCCTAGTGCAATCACATCTCAAATAACAACATTCCACCATGGGGGAAAGCTAGTGCATGCTAGCTTTCCATCTTGCACAAGCAGAAGCGGATCTCGAACAACATCATTCCAACATGGGGGAAATCTAGCACGTGCTAGCTTTCCCTCTTGCACAAGTAGAAGCGCATCTCGAAACACATCATTTTATCATGGAGGAAAGCTTGCACATGTTAGTCTTCCTTCTTGCACAAGCATAAGCTCATGTTGAACAACATCATTCCTTCATCAAGGAAATCTAGCGTGTGCTAGCTTTCCCTCTTGAACAAGCACAAGTGCATCTTGAAACAACATCATTCCACCATGGGGGAAAGCTAGTTTAGCTTTGGATTTCCCTCTTGAAAAAGAACAAGGACATCTCGAACAACACCATTCCACCGTGGGGGAAAGCTAGCGCATGCTAGCTTTCCCTCTTGCACAATCACTAGCGGATCTTGAAAATCATCCAACCATGAGAGTAAGCTAGCGCATGCTAGTTTTCACTCTTGCAAAAGCACAAGCTCATCTGAAACAACATCATTCAATGTGAAAGAAATCTAGCATGTTATAGCTTTCCCTCTAGCACAATCACATCTCAAATAACATCATTCCAACATGGGGGAAAGCTAGCGCGTGCTAGCTTTCAATATTAGAGAAGTAAAAGTGCATCTCAAACAACATCATTCCACCATGGGGGAAAGCTAGCGTGTGATAGCTTTCCCTCTTGCACAAGCGCAAGTGCATCTCGAACAACATCAGTTTATCATGGAGGAAAGCTTGCACATGCTAGTCTTCCCTCTTGCACAAGCATAACCTCATCTTGAACAACATCATTCCACCATCAAGGAAATCTAGTGTGTACTAGCTTTCCCTCTTGAACAAGCACAAGTGCATCTTGAAACAACATCATTCCATAGTGGGAGAAATCTAGTTTATGTTGGATCTCCCTCTTGCAGAAGCACAAGCACATCTCGAACAACATGATTCCACCATGGGGGAAAGCTAGTGCAGGTTGGCTTTCCCTCTTGCACAAGCACTAGCGCATCTCGAAAATCATCCCACCATGGGGGTAAGCTAGCGCTTGCTAGTTTTCCCTCTTCAGCAAGCACAAGGTCATCTCAAACAACATCATTCAATGTGGGGGAAAGCTAGCATGTGATAGCTTTCCCCCAGCACAATCACATCTCGAATAACATCATTCCAACATGGGGAAAGCTAGCGCGTGCTAGCTTTCCATCTTGCTTAAGCACAAGTGCATCTCGAACAACATCATTCCACCATGGGGATAAGCTAGCGTGTGCTATCTTTCCCTCTTGCACAAGCAGAAGCGCATCTTGAACAACATCATTTTAGCATGGAGGAAAACTTGCACATGCTAGTCTTCCCTCTTGCACAAGCATAAGCTCATGTTGAACAACATCATTCCACCGTCAAGGAAATCTAGCGTGTGCTAGCTTTCCCTCTTAAACAGGCACAAGTGCATCTTGAAACAACATCATTCCACCGTGTTGGAAAGCTATTTTATGTTGGATTTCCCTCTTACAAAAGAATAAACACATCTCGGATAACATCATTCCACCGTGGGGGAAACCTGGCGGATGCCAGATTAGCCTCTTGCACAAGCACTAGCACATCTCGATAATAATCCGACCATGTGGGTAAACTAGCGCATGCTAGTTTTCCCTCTTGCACAAGCACAAGCTCATCTCAAACAACATCATTCAATGTGCTATCTTTCACCCTAGCACAATTACATCTCGAATAACATCAGTCCAACATGGGGGACAACTATCGCATGCTAGCTTTCCATCTTGTAGAAGCACAAGTGCATCTCGAACAACATCATTCCACCATGGGGGGAAGCTAGCGCATGCTATCTTTCTCTCTTGCAACAAGCACAAGCACATTTTGAACAATTCTTTTAGCATTGAGGAAAGCTTGCACATGCTAGTCTTCCCTCTTGTAGAAGCATAAGCTCATCTTCAACAACATCATTCCACCGTCAAGGAAATATAGTGTGTGCTAGCTTTCCCTCTTGAACAAACACAAGTGCATCTTGAAACAACATCATTCCACCATGGGGGAAAGCTATTTTAGCTTTGGATTTCTCTCTTGCAAAAGCACAAGCACATCTTGAACAACATCATTCCACCATGGGGGAAATCTAGCATGTTGCACAAGAACTAGTGTATCTCGAAAATCATCTGACCATGAGGGTAAGCTAGCGCATGCTAGTTTTCACTCTTGCACAAGCACAAGCTCATCTCAAACAACATCATTCAATGTGGGGGAAACCTATCATGTGCTAGCTTTCCCCCTAGCACAATCACATCTCGAATAACATCAATCCAACATGGGGGAAAGCTAGCGCGTGCTAGCTTTCAATCTTACAGAAGCACAAGTGCATCCCGAACAACATCATTCCACCATGGGGGAAAGATAGTGCATGATAGCTTTCCCTCTTGCACAAGCGCAAGCGCATCTCGAACAACATCATTTTATCATGGAGGAAAGCTTCCACATGCTAGTCTTCCCTCTTGCACAAGCATAAGCTCATCTTGAACAACATATTCCACCGTCAAGGAAATCTAGCGTGTGCTAGCTTTCCCTCTTAAACACGCACAAGTGCATCTTGAAACAACATCATTCCACTGTGGGAGAAAGCTAGTTTATGTTGGATTTCCCTCTTGCAGAAGCACAAGAACATCTCAAACAACATGATTCCATTGTGGGCGAAAGCTTTCGCATGTTGGCTTTCCCTCTTGCACAAGCACTAGTGCATCTCGAAAATCACCCCACCATGGGGTTAAGCTAGCACGTGCTAGTTTTCCCTCTTCAACAAGCACAATCTCATCTCAAACAAAATCATTCAATGTGGGGGAAAGCTAGCATTTGCTAGCTTTCCACCACCACAATCACATCTCGAATAACATCATTCCAACATGGGAAAAGCTAGCACGTGCTAGCTTTCCATCTTGCACAAACACAGGTGCATCTCGAACAACATTATTCCACCATGAGGGAAAGCTAGCACGTGCTAGCTTTCCATCTTGCACAAACACAGGTGCATCTCGAACAACATTATTCCACCATGGGGATAAGCTAGTGCGTGCTATCTTTCCCTCTTGCACAAGCACAAGCGCATCTTGAACAACATCATTTTAGCATGGAGGAAAGCTTACACATGCTAGTCTTCCCTCTTGCACAAGCATGAGCTCATCTTGAACAACATCATTCCACCATCAAGGAAATCTAGCATGTGCTAGCTTTCCCTCTTGAACAGGCACAAGTGGATCTTGAAACAACATCATTCCACCGTGGGGGAAAGCTAGTTTATGTTAGATTTCCATCTTGCAAAAGAACAAACACATCTCGGACAACATCATTCCACCGTGGGGGAAAGATAGCAGATGCTAGATTTCCCTCTTGCACAAGCACTAGTGCATCTCAAAAATCATCCGACCATGTGGGTAAGCTAGCGCGTGCTAGTTTTCCCTCTTTCACAAGCACAAGCTCATCTCAAACAACATCACTCAATGTGCGGGAAAGCTAGCATGTGCTAACTTTCCCCCTAGCACAATCACATCTCAAATAACATCATTCCAACATGGGGGAAAGCTAACAAGTGCTAGCTTTCAATCTTGCAGAAGCATAAGTGCATCTCGAAAATGCTAGCTTTTCCTCTTGCACAAGCACTAGCTCATCTCAAAAATCATCCCACCATGGGGGTAGGCTAGCGCGTGCTAGTTTTCCCTTTTGCAGAAGCACAAGCTCATCTCAAACAACATCATTCAATGTGGGGGAAAGCTAGCATGTGCTAGATTTCCCCCTAGCACAATCACATCTCGAATAACATCATTCCAACATGGGGGAAAGCTAGCATGTGCTAGCTTTCCATCTTGCAGAAGCACAAGTGCATCTCGAACAACATCATTCCACCATGGGGGAAAGCTAGCATGTGCTAGCTTTCCCTCTTGCACAAGCACAAGCGCATCTTGAACAACATCAATTTAGCATGGAGAAAATCTTGCACATGCTAGTTTTGCCTCTTGCACAAGCATAAGCTCATCTTGAACAACATCATTCCACTGTCAAGGAAATCTAGCGTGTGCTAGCTTTCCCTCTTCAACAAGCACAAGTGCATCTTGAAACAACATCATTCCACCATGGGGGAAAGCTAGTTTATGTTGGATTTCCCTCTTGAAAAATCACAAGCACATCTCGAACAACATGATTCCACCATGGGGGAAAGGTGGTGCGTGCTAGCTTTCCCTCTTGCACAAGCACAAGTGCATCTCGAACAACATCATTCCAACATGGGGGAAAGCTAGTGCGTGCTAGCTTTCCCTCTTGCACAAGAAGAAGCGCATCTCAAACAACATCATTTTGGCATGGAGGAAAGCTTGCACATGTTATTCTTCCCTCTTACACAAGCATAAGCTCATCTTGAACAACATCATTCCTTCATCAAGGAAATCTAGCGTGTGCTAGCTTTCCCGCTTGAACAAGCACAAGTTCTTCTTGAAACAACATCATTCCACTGTGGGGGAAAGCTAGTTTATGTTGGATTTCCCTCTTGCAAAATCACAAGCACATCTCGAACAACATGATTCCACCGTGGGGGAAAGCTAGCGTGTCCTATCTTTCCCTCTTGCACAAGCACTAGCGCATCTCGAAAATCATCCCACCATGGGTGTAAGCTTGCCCGTGTTAGTTTTCCCTCTTGCACAAGAACAACATCATCTCAAACAACATCATTCAATGTGCTAGCTTTCCCCCTAGCACAATTACATCTTGAATAACATCATTCCAACATGGGGGACAACTAGCGCGTGCTAGCTTTTCATCTTGCAGAAGCACAAGTGCATCTTGAACAACATCATTCCACCATGGGGGAAACCTAGCGTGTGCTAGCTTTCCCTCTTGCACAAGCACAAGAGCATGTCGAACAATTATTTTAGCATGGAGGAAAGGTTGCACATGCTAGTCTTCCCTCTTGCACAAGCATAAGCTCATCTTGAACAACATCATTCCACCGTCAAGGAAATCTAATGTGTGCTAGCTTTCCCTCTTGAACAAGCACAAGTGCATCTTGAAACAACATCATTCCACTGTGGGGGAAAGCTAGTTTAGCTTTGGATTTCCCTCTTGCAAAAGCACAAGCACATCTCGAAAATGCTAGCTTTTCCTCTTGCACAAGCAGTAGCGCATCTTGAAAATCATCCCACCATGGCGGTAAGCTAGCATGTGCTAGTTTTCCCTCTTGCACAAGCACAAGCTCATTTCAAACAACATCATTCAATGTGGGGGAAAGCTAGCATGTGCTAGATTCCCCCCTAGCGCAATCACATCTCGAATAACATCATTCCAACATGGGGGAAAGATAGCGCGTGCTAGCTTTCCATCTTGCAGAAGCACAAGTGCATCTCGAACAACATCATTCCACCATGGGGGAAAGCTAGCACGTGCTAGCTTTCCCTCTTGCACAAGCACAAGCCCATCTCAAACAACATCAGTTTATCATGGAGGAAATATTGCACATGCTAGTTTTGCCTCTTGCACAAGCATAAGCTCATCTTGAACAACATCATTCCACCATCAAGGAAATGTAGCATGTGCTAGCTTTCCCTCTTCAACAAGCACAAGTGCATCTTGAAACAACATCATTCCACCATGGGGAAAGCTAGTTTATGTTGGATTTCCCTCTTGCAAAATCACAAGCACATCTCGAACAACATGATTCCACCATGGGGGAAAGGTAGCGCGTGCTAGCTTTCCCTCTTGCACAAGCACTAGCGCATCTTGAAAATCATCCCACCATGGGGGTAATCTTGCACGTGCTAGTTTTCCCTCTTGCACAAGAAGAAGCTCATCTCAAACAACATCATTCAATGTGGGGGAAAGCTAGCATGTGCTAGCTTTCCCCCTAGCGCAATCACATCTCGAATAATAGCATTCCACCATGGGGGAAAGTTAGCATGTGCTAGCTTTCCATCTTGCACAAGCAGAAGCGCATCTCGAGCAATATCATTCCAACATGGGGGAAAGCTAGTGCGTGCTAGCTTTCCCTCTTGCACAAGAAAAAGCGCATCTCGAACAACATCATTTTAGCATGGAGGAAAGCTTGCACATGTTAGTCTTCCCTCTT
>JZKD02S1659026.1:444731-470819 GCA_000966675.3 Picea glauca
GTCATTAGGGTTTAACATGAAATCCAAATATTCACCCCATTGTCAAAGGATATTTCTTTGAAGGGAAGAATTTGAAGTATCCTTTGTTCTTTCTCTTCTGCTAGATAGTTGAAAATCAGTTTTGAAAATATCTCCGACTTGTCCCGATATTTCCTATTTCTACCGAGTTTTTCAGGTTGTTGATTTGTCTGAAGTTTTCATGTTTTTCAAGTACAAGTTTATTCTTGCCTGTATTTTCCGAAAATTTATGATATTAAGGTGCTTCTACAATGAAAAATTATGATATTGTTGTCTTTTTGACTACTTGGTAATGCATAAACCCTCACTATGTTCCATCTTTCTTGTGAGTAATTAACGCTTTTACTGAGCATGGGCTCAAAATTCCTTGATTAAGACCTTTCTCCAACAAATCAACAACTTACTTGTTTAAGTCTTCATTCTCTTTTGGGCTTAACCTATGGAAAAAATGTTTGGTAAATTGACTCCTTGTACAAAATCTATTTTGTGAGTGGTGTTGCCCCTTCAGAGGTAACAATACCAAAGCCACCTAATCATATTGTGTGGCATGTTCCAACTCACATGAGATCAGTTGATTATGCCATTCAGATGTAGATTCTCTCCTTATTCTCCCTCAATTACATGATGACTCAACTTTCATAACTCAACTACCTCAACCATGGTATATTGATTCTATCCAACATCACACTTCAATTGACAGATGCATTATGCTTTCCATATACATGGTTATGCTCTCACTGTATGGGTTTGATACTTAGACATGGTACTATGATTTCTAAGCTTGTTGTGAATGTGGTAAGATTAAAGTATAATCCAATAAAACTTCATAGTACTTAACGATTTACTTTTTGCCTCTTATTTCCATGAGGGACATAAATATCTTTAAATAAGTGTAGTCAAAAGTTCAAAACCTGGGTTTAATCATACTACTAGTGATTTGGTTGAGTTAGTGTATTTCATCTCCTAATCATACTTAACATTTTCCATTTTCCCTTCTGACTTCCATCTCATTCATAAAAAATTGATTCCCCGTTCATGTTTGACTTATCAAATGTCATCCAGCAAGGTCTAGTGAAGCAAATTGGAAAAATAATGTAAGCCTAAGTCAAATAAGACCAAAAAAGGTTAGAGGTGAAGAGCACGAAAGATAAAAAACAAAAAATAATAAGGTTAGAGCTATGGCACCTCATTAAAAAGGCCTACACCCCTAAGTTTGGTGCTAAAAATGCATATCTAAAGAAAAGGACTAGAAAAATCAAAGAAAAAATGTAAAAGGGGAAATAAATAAAGTATCGAGGTGGTAAATCTAAGTAGAAACTTCCTCTTAGAAGACTTACATATACAAATAATGAAGATTCCTAGCCCTTGAAAGCTAGTTGGACCAATAAAAAGGGACCTTTATCATCATATATGGCTTTGAGGGTCATTACATGACATTCCCTTGCCCTTTCCATAAGTTATCCATCATTTTTACCTATCCTTAACCTTGTGATCTAGGAAATACATTTTGTCCTAGGAATTGTTGCATGTAAAAGGGGTAAGTGTGTCCTCCCATGGTAAAACTTCGGCAATTTGTAAAAATTAACTTGGGCTTTGAAGGTGTTAGAAGAAAATGGTTTGTGTGCATCACCTAATAACTTGTAAAGAAGTGAGACTCACCATTATAAGTGGGCACTTTGCATTAGGAAACATGTACCATGCCTCATGACATGTGACACTGCATTGGGATTCGTGTACCCATATTTGGTCATATCTATCGAAATTGAGATCCATGCCATTTGCTTTGGGATCCATATACTTCATTGGGATACATGTCATAGCTTTGGGATTTGTGATAGTGCATTGAGCTATGACAAGGATGCCACATCATCACAGTTGCCACATGGGCTGCTTCAAGAGGGTGCCCCTACTTAGTTGGATGACATTACCTCACACACGTGCCTTATTGTCTCACATGGACCACATAGGGGGGGTTGTTGAGGTAGTTAGGGACATGGACCAAGTTATAGAGATGGATTAGCCAGTTAAGTTGGTTTCAGGTGGTTGTTTCCCTTTGGACCTTTCACATTTGATGAGGCGCCCTACTATGGAAACATGTGCCACTTCTCTTTCTTGGTTGACTATTCTTCATCACTACACATTGGACCCTCACTTCGTGGGTTTGTTATGAGGGTGCTTCACATTTGGACCATCATTTGACCAAATCTTGAGGATGTTGGGTTCAAATTGAGGAGGGAACTCCTTTGCCTATACTCCTATGGACCACAAGTGTGATGTCTTGGTCATATTTTCATTATTTTTATTAGGGCACCCCTATCTTTGAGGATTTTTATTGTAACCACTTGTATTTTTCCCATGGTTTCACTTGGGAACATGGTTTTGGCCCCTTGGTTTCACATGCTCATTGTATTTTCATATGGTATTGTGCCAACCCATTGTTTTCCACACATGGTTTAGGAGGGCACCTCACCATAGATGATTTTAGGGGCGAAATTTCGCTCATGGGAGAAATTTCGCTCATGGGCGAAATTAAGGGGCCTCCAATTTTTTATTGGGCGAAATTTTTGTATTAGAGTGATTTTTTAAAACTTATATCATTAGCCCGTAATTTATTTTAGGGGAAAAATCGTGTATAGGGTTAGCCCATGTTTTTAGGAGGGATAGAGGAAAATAAATTATATTTAGCCCCTAAAATTTGGAGGAACAAGCTTCCATTAGCCAAATTTCTAGAAGTATGGGAATTTATGATAGCTTCTTCACCCTACCATTTGGTAAAATCAGGGTTTATGGTTTAATTTTGCCTCGATTTTGTGGTATGGGCAATGGGCACTCAGCACTGGGTAGCTACAACCTACAATCTTCCCTTTGCCCGATTTCCAAAGAACATGGAGATTTTTGGCCCTCCCACATGGTATAAATTATATGGGATCTGAAATGCATTCCCCAGTTCTGAGTTTACATCTTCGTTCTTATTTGAATTTCCCCTTTGGGGTTTGACGGAACAGAGGTTTACAAATTACGGTTTTAGTCTTCTTTTGTTACCTCTTATTTCCCCTTTGGGCCTTGAGGTTTACGGTTTTAGTATTTTACACTTCGACTTTCTTCTGATGGGTAATGGGTTACTCCCAGGTTCATCCCAGGCACAGAGGATGGTGTTCGCAGAGGAGGACCCTGCTCGCGGCTCGACGCTAAGGCTCGACCACACTGGAAAACTCACATATCTGATTGATTCTCTACGTTTTCATCAAACAAGTGGTGTAGCCACGGCTTCAGAGAGGTTCTTACTGATTTTGTATTTTCTTAAAGCCTTCCTTTATATGTTCTACTGTTGATATTTATGTCAAAGTTGTGAAGAAACTCGGGGTTTATATCCTTCTTATTGTTCTGGTACCTAGAGTTTCCATTGATTAATATGAATAATTGTGTGATAGATTCTTTTTAGCTTATGATCAGTGATTCTTGCGTTGCCATGTGTATCTCAAATCATTTTTGGATTTTACACAACAATGACTTCAAGGTTTAAAGTTTCTTCTCTATCATATATAGTATACCAATGTAACAATCCCATTTCAATATTTAAATGGTTGCTAGCAACAACCCTCTCACTACTCTGACAAAAAAAAACAACCTTCTCACTACTATTTGCAAGGTCTGACTTTGATTCACATTCTAATTCCATCTCAGATGTTTTAACTACTTCTCCTTCTTGCAATCTGTCACTGTGGTCTTATTGTCCAAGTTTCTCACAGAGTGCTCTTCTTAGTTTCCTATAGTAAAAGTTGCTCTCTTGTAAAAATATGTCACTGTCCTTGTAGTTGAAGTCATAATGTGAATAAACATGGAACAATGACTCAGTTATCAGAGGGTCTGAACCACAAACACCGAGGAGGCTTCATACCTGCTCAAAATTAATTTTAAAGCAATTACATCCCATTTTCCTTCGCTTAAAGCCTTCTTTTATCTGTTCTACTGTTGATATTTATGTCAAAGTTGTGAAGAAACTTGGGGTTTATATCCTTCTTTTTGTTCTGGTACCTAGAGTTTCCATTGACTAATATGAATAACAATCTAGGCCTTACTTCAACATTAATACACCTTTGACACTGCAAATGTTTGTAAAGTTGAAAACAGAGGTGAAAGTTTTAAGAGATCTTAACACTATAAATGATGAGGAAAATAGGGCTCTATTTCATTCAAGTTATGAATCCAAGGAAATATCCTTTGGATATGAGAAGTTCATAGCATAAATGGCCCATCAGGCTTACAAAAAATGAACATATCTTTGTTGCCCAAAAATCTCTTAATCTACCCCCTTCTCCCTCCTATCTGCTTCCTCCTTAAAAGGAAGTGAAAAGTATCGATAGATGGGATGCTTCGAGATAAAGGTGCCACATGTACTCTTGTTGCAACTCCAAAGTAACAACCGTCAAATCTTGTGTTAAGGTATCCACATGAGGGGGTACTCTACAAGGATAATTAACAAACCATTTAAAATAAGAATCTCGCATCCCAAAAATAGTTCAAACAATACAAGCCATTCCCTTAAACTGCTAACTAACTCCTGAGAATGTGTGTTTAAAGTTGTTATAACCACAAAGGCTTCTTTGGCAACTAAATATTCCTCTGCATTAAATGGATCTAAATATTGAGTCAAAAGGGAGCTCAACTCGAAGGTTGACCAATTCCTACTAAAAGGGATCTTTCTTTGCAATTCCTTTGTGATGAAGGAATAAATTCTATTCCAAAACAATTTTCAATCTTGTATCTAATATGAGAAGTTTAAGAAGAATGTCTATATGGGAGACATTAGTATTTTTTGATGCAATAGATGATTTATTATCAGCCTCCTAGAAGTGTCTCAACAACCACCACACAATTGATTCTCTAATATTAACAGCTACCATAATATTAACACTATCATTGTTGCTAAACTGTAATTGTCTATTGGCATGGACCTTAAGACTATTATCCTAATGCTAAGGTCATAAATGCATCGTCATCAACCATTGAACTTAAATTTGATTCATTGTCAATGAACATTGCAGTGAAACCATCCAACCATTAGCAATTAAATTATGTGAAGTGCTACAGTCATACACCATACACAACATGGTTCTTGGAAAAAGTTCAATGTTGTATGGAACACAACTACTTAATGAAGTTCATGTTTGCATTTTCCTGGATGGATGTTAATGACGATGACTCTACTTCTACTAAAGGTTCAAGCAGCTAGTAATATCCACCGAGATTAGGCCTTCTTCTGAAAGAGATGTCAACTAAGACTTTAAGGATTGTGTTTGGTTCAATTGAATAACTGTGTGATAGATTCTCTTTAGCTTATGATCAGTGATTCTCGCGCTGCCATGTGTATCTCAAATCATTTTTGGATTTTACATAGCAATGACTTCAAGGTTTAGAATCTCTTCTCTATCATATATAGTATACCAATGTAATGATCCCATTTCAATATTTAAATGGTTGCTAGCAACAACCCTCTCACTACTTTGGCAAAAAAAAACAACCTTCTCTGGCCTACTTCATTCCTCCACGTTCTTTTGCCTTGGCCATTTTTCAAAGATAATTTAGAACTTTTCCAAGGAATGAATAAAGGGCTTCATGCATGGAAAGGGCTTCCTCATTGCTGTCATATTCATTTTTTGCACTTTCCTCATTACTGGCATATTCACTTTTAATAATCTAAATCAAATTAAATGAAATAACCTAAAAATATTATTTCATCACCATAAATGAATTTTAAAATTTATATGAAAATATTACTAAATGTTCATAGAAAAGAGCCTCCCTAACTAAACAGAGCCTTCGTTGGATGAACTAAAGATACCTGACACTGCCATATAGAAACATTTCTAATCGGCCTGCTCACAGAACAAGTTCAGATCATTTTATTCCTTTGGAAAATAATAATGACGCTACAAGTAATTCTTCTCATCTTCTGGATCCAGAGGCCCAATGTGTAATATGTATAGAAAGAATCTTACCAGGTGTCCCTCCTGCAGACGATATATTGTGGATTTGGTTTTGCTGGAATTTTGCTAATCTGAATTGTATACTGTGTAGTATATTATGATTAAGAATGGGATTTTTCTAACCATGATAACAATTATGTGGAAGTTCATTTACTCTTTTCCTCCTAATTTGTATCAATCTTCTTCTACTTCATAATTTTTGTCAGCTTTGTTGGATCCCTATTACAAAAAGGTTATGGATTTGGAATACAATTATTTGACACTATTTTTTTTTCTTGGATTTTGTAAATATAGTTTATTGTGACTATGTGAGTGATTACATTTATGCCAAAAATTCAAAAATTAGAATACTTCATAATTGTTGTTATTGATGCTTCTCCATATTATTTTTATTTAGCCCATTTTTAAGGAACATTTTTTTACTCTCATGTGAAACAATTATGCCTTTTATTAATTATTGAGGTGGTTCTAATATTTGTTTCTTTATCAATATATGATTTGTTTAAATTTTTGAATATGAATGTGATGAACTTTTTTTTGAATGGTTTTGAAGATGTATGTGTGTATTTCATATGAAGACTAATGTGATCTGAAAGATAAAAACTGTAAGAAATTGAATTACTTATAGAAGATAACTCTACGAATGACCAAGACTCAAGAACAACATTGATGACTTCCAATAATTCAAATTAGCTATCCAAGGAATTCAAATTGCACAAGGGAGGCTTAGATCTTCATAAAATAGAGCACTGATTTTTAGGGACAACTCCCATCAATCAAGAGATTGATTGGGAGCTTAGTTATGTTTCTTTCTCAATATAGGTTGATAGGTTAGGTAGGCTTATTTTTATGTTATCATTCCTCTAGTATTATTGGTGATTAGAAGAATTGTAATAGAAGGAAGGTTGTTGCCATAATGTTCATGACATATTTATGAATATAGAAGACATCGTTCTACTGCATATTTTAGTGTTGTTTGTTTAACAAGGGTTGCATGAGCAACCTTGAGTAGGGCCCACTCAAGGAAATTACTAATAACCCATGTATGTATTCTTAGTGTTATTACAAACTTCTATAATAGGATAGAATGTTAGTTGATAGATGTCAATAACAACATTTTTGTATTTTTCCTTATTTGTTTCAACAATCTTTGAGATGATACTCTGTTTTACATTATTTCATTTACATTCTTTGAGATGATACTCTGTTTTAGTGGAGCTGGAAATTGCTTTGATACTCTGTTTTAGTGGAGATGAAAATTGCTTAACACAATATGGTTGCTAGAGTTTATTTTTCTTCTAAACTTAAACCATATAAGACCACTCTCATGAATGTATTTCTTGCAACTTTGAATGGTGAACCTTAGAGCTATTTCAGATTACAACTTTATGTGAACAAACATGGTTCATTTAGGCACAATATGTGTGTGAATTTCCAGGCATGATAAATAGAATTTTAGGTTCACAACTATGACCTACATTTTTTATGGTTGTTGAGTGTCACTTGAAGTGCATTGGGAACTTAGAGTTTCATGCTTCATGGAAAATCCATTGAGGATGTGTCCTAAAGAGGTCGAGTTCCCATGAAATATGGCACACTTTCATGGTTTTGGGGCATCCCTTGCAAGACCATGGCATATTTTGAGGAGGTGGATGCAACTACCTAATTTATGATGGACGCGTGTAGGATTACGGGTCCACTTAAAATTGGAGGGTGAGGAAAGTCATCCCAGATTGGGGGAAAGAGTTAAGACATCAATCCTATATAAGGAAATTGCAAGTTGGGTGGAAATCATTCAATACTAGATACATATAACAACTTGGACAAGACTAAGACATAGGGAGAAACTTAGTAAAATCCAAGGCATAGTTTTTTTTTTTAAGGAAGGAAAGTTTGAGTTTGGTATGATGACTTGGATAGTTGTTTTCCTTATAGTCTTTAGTTTTCTATATCTAGACTAGAGTATTGAGTTTGGCAAAGCTTCATTTGCTTTCCATCTCCTACCTTAGGATGGTGTAGAGGCTACCCCTTGTTACTTAAGGAGCTGGTAACACACCCCTATTACCATCTAGATCTTGGAGCACCAAGACCTTCTTGGGGGAATTTGCTAGGTACACCCTAGCATTGCCTAAAATCCCAAGATTATTTGCAAGAACCAAGTCTCAAGGACTATTGGTTGTCCCCTTAGCCCAATAGGATATTGGCACTAATCTTTATTTTTCTTCTCTCATAAAATCTTGTCATCTTTTTATTTCCTTTTGTTTTTTGGGGCTAGGGTTTTAAAGGGTTTAATCTTTGAATTAGATTACTATATCCAAGGTTTGAATTTAATTGTTAAAACTTGGTTAGCTTGGATCACACTTGTCCTAACAATTTTCTCATACTATATCCATCTTAAGTTGGCATAAGTAAGCTAGTTTTCCTAGGTTAAACTTTTGTCCCAGATCTTGATTCTAATTTGTTACTTTTGTGGATCTAACCATCCTCACGCAAATAACTCTAAGGTGCTTAATCCCATATCTTGTTTTGAGTATATTTCTTTAAATTCTAGAAAATACACAGTATAATTAGAATTTCCTATCCTTCATCTTATTGATAGGGGTTTTGACTTCATTATTGCAATGTTTGGTCATCTTTGGGTTTACAACTATTAACTCAAAGCAGTCGTTGCATTATGCAATGACTTGGTCCTTAAGGGAGACGTCTTAGGTTTTTGTCATGCAATTTGGTGGTTCATTTTCTATTTACTTTCTCAATGATTGATTTGGTATAAATACATAATTTGGTTACATTTGTGGTATCATAACACTTTACATAAGCACATAAAGGCATGCTAAGTGAAACAATTTGGTAGCTTCAGCTCGCTCATCTCTGATAAGTGTTCATAATTTACACAAATGATCAGCGTTTGGGCTTTTAATTCTCCATTGTTTCACAAACATTTTAACATATATATAATCTTAAGGTCCACCTCTCACAAATCGATGCAAGTACTTATGGAATGACTTGACAATTAGGTCGAATGAATTGATGTTTTTTGGGACTCTGTTCTCTTGGCAGTTTGTCACTTAAATGTGATCATATGTGTTTGGATCTTAAATGAATGACAACTATGGACATGTAATAACACTTGGATCAAGTAACACACACCTTAAACAAATTCAAAGGGCTAATATTTCTCTGCTGCTGCATCTCCTTCAGCACTAGAAATCTCTAAACAATCCACTTGATTGAGTGTATGCACAGTGCTAAATATCTTTACTAATTGTTGTTACTGTTCTTAAGTTTGTAGATCATTATTTTCATTGTTATAAATATTTTCATTATTTTCTAAAAATTTATGATATTCTTGCACTGTTCTGCAAGTTTTGAAGGTGCTTCTGACTGTTGTGGCTTCATCAAAGTTCAGAGGTATTTTTATCCTTTATTTTCTTGTCTAATGGATCTGAACATCAAAATTTTGTAATGTGTAAGGAAGCCTTTCTTGGAGGCCAAGGCTGCATAAACAACTTGTTTGATAATTTTAATAACTATTCATATCATAGAAAGTCGTTATTGCCTAGGATGCATCAGACAGGTAATATAAGTTTTGTTGATCCGAGTACACTTGCCTTTATATTTTAGAGACTCAAGGTTTCACATTGCTTTTTGGATTTCCTATTGAGTGGAGTTTGAGAAACCTTTTTGTTTAAATTGAATCTTTTTTTCTTATGGTTTCAATGACAAAGGACTGGTTGTTCCTTCAGTTGATTTTGTGTGATTTTATCAGAAGATTATCACTCTAAAATATACCTTGTTAAAAAGAGTGATATTAAATAGAAAACTAGACTGTCTGAATTATAAGTAGGGCAACACAGGGATCAAATATTATAAACTTAATCTTATAATCTTATAATATTTCCTCCTCTGCTGCACCTAGATCCTAACCACTTTTTTTTTTCAGTTGTATCTTTCTATTTTTATCAGCTTTTTATTATTTAGGAGTGTTCTAGACATTCCCTTAGTCTATTGATGACTAGACTGGTTGTACTCTCTAGTCTCATTGACCTTTTTCTTGGTCATTTGTTGGATAGTAATAATATTATCTTATCTTATCCTATCTGGTAATGGTTTTTTCCAACTTCCTTGGTTACCTTAAATGTCCATACGAAAAACATTGACTTTTGTCAACTTACTCATATATGATATGCGAGTTTTGAAGTTTTCTCTGAGTTTGCTAAAAGTTGACCTTTATGGCAAGAGACTTATTACTGTGGATTTTAGAGTGGCTAAGTAAGAAAATGGCAACAAATTCTTACATGTGTTTATGGTTAAATTTTTGCAGTTCATGGAGAGTGTCTTCTAAGTGTGATACATACATGCTATAATATTGCACTTAAAAGGTAAATTTTCTGCATTTCTCAGCATATCTGTATCCCAATCTTATAATGCTGATGCAAAATTTTGAATGCCTCCAGTTTCTGTTAAAGCTATCATATGTAACTATTTAAACTATTTGTATTGTGTCTGTCTTAGCAAGAGTGCAATAAATAAGGCTACAACAAAGGCTATGCTCACACAAATGATCAACACTGTCTTTAGGCGGATGGAAACTGATGAAAATGTGGTGATTTTTCCTTCCATTTATTGGATATATGTTGTATGTTGTCTATTTTGTCAAGTTTGAGATTCTGTTATCAATGATTCTTGACATTTAGTTCTTTCTGCATAGAATCGGGGTTCTGTTCCTCTTCCTATACCAAACACATCTAATCCTCCTATACCTTCTCCAACTGGCCCTCCTATACAGGACAATGATTCCAACTCAGAAACATTTAAACAGGAAAGTTAGGAAATTGTTATGGAGAGCTCCTCTAATCAAGATGGAAAAGATGCAGGAGCTACAACACTAGGAGATGCTCTTTCCCTGGACAGATTAAGAGATGCAACCCTTGTATCTGTGGAGGAACTCCAACATCTTGTTGGAGGTGCAGATATAAAGGTTGGGTGTACTTTTTTCTCAAGTACGAATCATCTTAATCACTGTGTAATCTGACTATACATCTCTGGTTAGTATTGATTTCCTGTAAATACTGCTTTCAGGGTTTGTAGGCTGCTCTAGATAAGGTTGTCAATTCAGAAGATAGTAAAAGGACAACAAGGTAAGGGTTCTCATTTCAAGTCGGCCAAGAGACTAAGTATTATGGTTCTTTACCAATTGTTACTTTTGAGGCTAAGTAGGAAGATTACACAAGCTGTTGCAAATTTATAGAAAGTCTTGTACATGATTTCAATTTATAATATTTTGTTAAATGTATTTTTTTATTGTTTTTAGAGGAATTGATCTGGAAAGCATGAGCGTATGGCAACAGGATGCTTTACTGGTTTTCCAGACCCTCTGTAAGGTGTGAATATGTATTGGCTTTCTTCACAAGGGTAAATTTTGTACATCTTGTATGCTAACTAGTAACTACCAGTATACTTTTTTATAGAGAATATGTTAAATGACTCAAATCAGTCTTAATTATATAAAGTATATAGCATGAATAATAATATTGTCTGAAATCAGAATTTAGCTACAATTTGCATAGGGAAATTTGATTGAAACTGATATTTTACAGATGTCTTTGAAGGAAGAGACTGATGAGTTTGTTACAAAAATGAAGCTCCTTTCACTTGAGCTGCTTCAGGTTAGTTCCTACTGCCTAGATGCCTCGTGCTTGTCTAGTTATGAAGAGTGAATTTATTGTAACGAAAGCATCATTTTTTGCAGGGATTGTTAGAAGGTGTTAGCACCTCTTTCACTATCAATTTTAATTTTACTGACTCCGTCAAAACCTACCTTTCATATGCATTGCTCAGGGCATGTGTTTTTTCATCTTCTACGATTTTTCAGGTGAGTAGTCTCGAGCTTCATAAGGTACTTATCATCTTGTGATATGCTAGGGATAGCACAGATTATTTTGTTTTTCATTCAATACATGGTTAGCTGTGCAACTGGTATATATCTATTTTCATTTCTCAATATTTCAGTATATGATAAATCTTTTGTTGTTTGGTTCAGTATGCTTCAACTATCTTCACTGTATTATTACTGCGATTTAGAGAAAGCTTGATGGTAAGAAGTTTATGTTCAACATAACTGAACCCGATTCAAACACTGCTTTCTTTACAACATACAGGTCATGTAGTGCTTCTCTTTACATGCTGAAACATAGGTTAATATCTAATGGCAACTGAATTTGCAGGCAGAAATAGGATCATGGAGCCCCTTTTCTTCATGGCATTGGATCATTTGATGAGATCTTTGGTTTGGAAAGGTCTCAATTCACCTTGGCTGGATGATTGTGCTTGCTTCTTGGTGGTCTTCTCACACGTGCTTGCCATGTTGATAACCCATTGTTTGCACTCATGGATGGTTGTGGAGCATACTATCTCATTATGGTGTGGTTTGGTATATATGTTATCTTGGATATGGATGATGGTTCTAGGCCCCCAATGGGTTGAATGATGGTATTAGGAGGTATATGTTTCATGTTGTTGTTGATGTTTCCTAGTGACTTGGTTTGTTCATGTATGATGTTGGTGTCACTAGGAGGGTGTGTTTCTAACACATTTGATGATTGGATGGGTTAGCACTTTGTTATGCCCTTTTCTTTTATGATGTTTCTATGGTGGATTGACTTATGCTTCCTTTGTGGTAATTTTCTAGGTGATATAACTTAATGATGTAATATTTGCTAAGCATCACCTAGGCGAAAACACATTTAATGATGTTAGTACTCTCATTGATGTGTTATTTCCTAAGTTTGAGTTATAGTTGGGGGGGGTAGTACATATGATTTCATGGTGATCTAACCTTTTTCCTAAGGTTGGATGATGACTTTTGATGTAATAATCCCTTGGTGGTGGTGCATCTTAGGTTGGACTTTATGTTTTTTTGTTATTGTGGTGGGGTTTTTCTACGGAGAACATCATTTATTTACATGGTACAATAATATATTAGAGTGCACCCCTCATTGGCACAAATGTTCATGGTGATTTAATTTGTCGGTGACTAAATGTAGGGGGACTATGGCTATATTTGAGCATTAACATTTGTGCACACATGTTGAGGTTGAATTAAGTTTTAACTGCTCAACGGTTGAATCAATCTAATTCCCATATTAAGGTGAATAGCTTAGGTGCCCTACTTCATCGGCTTTCTTTTCACACTTAAAGGGGTTAGTTGGAAGTGCTTATGGAGGATTTTTTATTGGAAGGCGTCTGGCATACTTGGAGGGCCACAAATGTGTCTTTTACACGTTTACTTGGTCAGCTTACTATATTCGAGCATATTTATGGAGGGTGAACTTATGGAGACACTTCTTGTTATTGTTGAAGGTGTATATTTTATTATTTCATGGAGTTTTGGCATGGTCAAAACCTAATTCCTAAGTTGAATCAAACGGGGAAACGTCTGGAAGTTTCTGAAACAAGGACATTACAGAACATGACCCTCCAAAAATGGAAACGTCGGGGGAAACGTTGTTTGTTTGTGTGTGTGTGTAATTGTTTTTAAATAACACATTATCTTACAAGAAAAAAATAATGATACACGTAAATGACATTTTATAGATGTCTTTGAAGAAATAGACTGATGAGTTTGTTACAAAAATGAAGCTCCTTTCACTTGAGCTACTTCAGGTTAGTTCCTACCACCTGGATGCCTCATGCTTGTCTAGTTATGAAGAGTGAATTTATTGTAATGAAAGCATCATTTTTTGCAGGAATTGTTAGAAGGTGTTAGCGCCTCTTTCACTATCAATTTTCGTTTTATTGACTCAGTCAAAACCTACCTTTCATATGCATTTCTCAAGGCATGTGTTTCTTCATCTTCTACAATTTTTCAAGTGAGTAGTCTCGAGCTTCATAAGGTACTTATTATCTTGTGATATGCTAGGGATAACACATATTATTTTTTATGTCATTCAATACATGGTTAGATGTGAAACTGGTATATATCTATTTTCATTTCTCAATATTTCAGTATATGATAAATCTTTTGCTGTTTGGTTCAGTATGCTTTAGGTATCTTCACTGTATTATTACTGCGATTCAGAGAAAACTTGAAGGTAAGAAGTTTTTGTTCAACATAACTGAACCCAATTCAAACATTGCTTTCTTTACAACATATAGGTCATGTAGTGCTTCTCTTTACATGGTGAAACACAGGTTAATATCTAATGGAAAATGGATTTGCAGTCAGAAATAGGATCATGGAGCCCCTTTTCTTCATGGCATTGGATCATTTGATGAGATCTTTGGTTTGGGAAGGTCTCACTTCACATTGGCTGGATGATTGTGCTTGCTGCTAGGTGGTCTTCCCACACGTGCTTGCCATGTTGATCACCCATTGTTTTCACTCATGGATGGTTGTGGAGCATACTATCTCATTATGGTGTGGGTTGGTATATATGCTATCTTGGATATGGATGATGGTTCTAGGCCCCCAATGTTATTGGATAAATTCGTAAGTGCGGACAAAAACCGATCTCCCTAGATCCACCTAGATCTAGAACAAAGTAAGACATAATGATACTCTTTCCCTAGATTTTAACTATTGAATGTACTGGGAGGCATGATTAAAGAACATACCTTATGATCGTTTCCTTTGGTCTTTGTTGCTGCTGCTTCGCTCCAGTTCTCTTGTACATTCAATATCAAAACAATACAAACCAACCGAAGTGAAGAAAGCACAATCTATTCAACAGTCAATCTATGTATATGATCAAGGAGTTATACAATAAAGTGGAACTAACTTTATGGGAAAGGGACACATTAATGTATCATATTGATGGAAAGTAAAGATTACAACCTGAGCCTTGATGTTGCAAAATTCCTTTCAATGGCCCTTAGCTCTGACACACACACTTGCTCACTTGCATGAAGAAGATCAACCACCTTTGATACACTTGCTGGAGTTTCCTAGCTGTTGTAACTTCAGTCCTTCATACAATCTTTCACCAATTCTTCAATGTCTCACTTAACCTTGTTTGCTTCTAACCTTTTCCATGAGAATCCCCTCAATATATAGGAGAGAATAAATTAGTTACTTGGATAAGAATGATCCCAAAATATCTGGGAATCCAGTACTAAGATAACCATTCGAATGCCATCTCATCCTTCTAGAAGATTCCCTTCTAGATGCTTCGAGAATTCATCTTTTTCCCTTCTTTAGAAAGAGTTTGCACCCTAGAAATACAACACAATGCGAACTTCTTGCACCCTAGCTTAAAGCAGCCTACAAGAATCATGCATTCTCGCAGGCAAATATACTAGCAACCTGCGAACAGTCCTCAAAAATGTGATTTCTGGAAAGAGATGAAGGTAAGTTTTCTCAAGAAAAAGTTCTAATGAAGAGCCTGAATACACCATCATCAATACATCATCATGATGACCAAAATCATGGGTAGCATAATTCCCCCCAAAGTATGAGGTTGGAAACAGTGACAGCCGATATACTTTGTAAGCTGCATGTGTGTGTCAAGAACCAGGAACACATCTAATCGGAAACCTGCGAACAACCAAGCATCTGCAGGAAATCATGTATATCAATTCTGAGGTAGGTATTCCCATACTCAAATCACATACTGATGACATTATAGAAAAAGGTCATGGCCACCAATCATACACTGTGGATCCATGCCATCAAAATATAGCATAGCCACCTGAATACATTGTGGATCTATGCGAGAAATTTCAAATCAAGACGACATAGCCACGAAACATACACAGTGGATCTATGTGTCGAAAATTATACATACCTCATCGCAACCTAGATAACAAAGATAATATCCATGGTCTTCAATCTCATTGCCCAAAGTACGAATCTAACCATGTGATTACATGTGTTGAAGTCGAACATGGTAGAAACCACTTGATTACCGGTCATTGATGAAACCGTTAACAAGTGCGAGGGAAATCACCCTTCATGTCAATGACTCCCAAGGTACTATAGTAAAATCCATCGACTATGAATAAATGAGTTGATGTCGAACATCCGATGGAATCTTTCGATCAGGGGTCAATGATGTAAACCCACTGTCGAAAGCGAGGAAACTTGCCATTGAGGCATGCAAGCTCCAAGGTACTAAATAATTTCTAAGTTTTGATTCCGGATAATGAGCTGAAGTCAACGGAACAAAACTCGTCATAGGAGGGCCTTGATGTATCCCCCATCAATGACACGAAATGAGTAACAGAGTTTGAAGGTGAAACAGAGCATGACGTGAATTGGACTGGACACAGGGAAGGCCGACACGGAGAGAAAAGATAACTGCAGATGGTAGACTCAATATAGGTTTCAGATGGACTTCTCTTGAACATATGAATGACACGACCAATGATTTGGCAACATTGACTCAAAGACGACACAGGGAATGACCTTGTACCAAATCGAATGAGAGACAAATGGATTTCCCAAATCGGCTTCAAATGATGAATAGGGGGTGTCATGTTCAAGAGCGACACTTACTGCCAATCAATACAAAGATGAAACATATTCCTTTCCCAAATTTTCCCCCACCATTTCTGGCAAGTACCTCTTTATTTTTACGCAAGCTTGAGGAGGATAACATATTCTTGTTGATGTAAGCTCATCCTTCGGACGAGTCCCTCAGAGTATTTTTAATGAACCCTAAGAAGGAGTGGTTTGGTCCCATGACGGGTCTGTCAATGTTTGTTTAACAAGTCCAGAGATAGTAAACTCGAAGGTTTTTCAAGATTATAGAGTTTGGAAAAACACTTAAAAGAGAACTCTCTCAGTTCCTTTTTCATAAAATAGTCTGGACGAGATCGAAAAAGAGATAAATTATCGCTCACCAGACGCGTACTTCAAATAATTTATCGAGTGTGAAAATAGCAAGGTCGCTCGACGATCTTTTCATGTTTAGAGAGTCTGAAAAGAGCTTAAAGAGGACTCCAGGGGGGTTTCTTTTTCGTATAACCTTGTTGAGCCCAAAAAAGTGATAAAACTATGCTCGATCACGTTCTCATGTATTTACGAGCGTAAGAACGGACAAAAACGACACTCGAGGTTTTATGTAAAAACCATAAAAGCAATCAAAAACATGCCATAATGAAGAAAAATATGTCCATATCATTGCATGTAATCATCACTGACATCATGCCTGCAAGTGATTACACTCATCCTGATATTAGGGATTAGGTTTAATCAAATAAATAAACATAAAAACCCAAAATGACATAGTAAAAAGTAAATTAAATGAGTAAATAATCATTTTTACCATATCATTTCACATTTCCACTATTGAGCTCCAAAACCCCCCTTTTACCCTCTGAATTTGGAGTCGATTAGCGGGAGCTACAAAAGACCATTCAACGAGTCGTCTGTGACATTAAGGTAAGCCATTCATCCTTGACATTTTCATGGTTTAAATGTTTAATTTCATTGGTTAAAACTTCAGTTTCAAGTTGTTTTTGGAACCCTACATGCGCGTTGGCATTCTCGCAGGAAGCCCATATGGGGCCTGCAAGAATGATGCGTTCTCGTAGGTGAGCCTTAAGCCACCTGTGAGGTTCTCGCACTGTGCTAATGGGGCACCTGCAAGAACCGCAAACTCCAATTTTTTTTTAAATATTTAGCCAATGAAAAAGATCCAGATCATGAATAAAATCATTAATCCTCCTTTTATGTTCCTTGCACAGATAAATAGCCATAAACATGGTGCTTGAGTGGCGTGAAAGAGAACATGAAGAGGATAATTAAAATGTCAAGAATCATCCTCCTACCATAGCAACATTGAGAGATTATGGGCTCTTAAAATACTTTCGCATCCCAGGCATGAGGGCCCAAGTCAGACTACTAGAGTATCTGGTCCGTATGTGGGACCCAGACCAACAGGTTTTCAATGTAGGAGCTCACACACTGTCCATAGACATTGAGGACATATACTTTTTGACTGGATTATCCAGACGCAGGTATTATGTCAGCCTGACCGGTATTAGAGGTGGTGGGATAAATATGAGTGAGTACTGCAATCAATACTGTGTACCTGAGGCTAAGAGGAAAAAGGGAAAAGTTGCTATCTGGGGGGTACAAGAATTGACCCTCTGCACTATCCTTTTTACTATAGTTTAGATGGCCAGGAGTTCTGGTCCTCGTATGGAATTACAGAGCGACTTCCAGTATTCCATCGAGTGTACTGAGCCTCGAGTATTCAACTGGGCAGATGCTGTGCTTCACAGTATCAAAAGGAAATTAACCAAATGCAAGTGAGGTGAATTGAAAAAATTTGGGTATGGATCTTTGTTAGTGTCCTTCTTCCTCGAGAGGGTCCCCGTATTTAGACTACAGGTTGAGTGGAAGCTACCGGGTCCTAGGGATCCAAGGATGCTTAGATGGTGTCGGCTCATGGCCCGGCACGTGGCAGGACCAATCGTCAAATACGACGATATTTTCTTTGACTGGCTTCGAAACCAAATGTTGATGGTCGATGACTATGCTTATGCCAGGTTGGATTTCCGAGGAGATCCGGATTTGGCATTTCCTGAGGATGCTCAGTGGGGTGACCTTGGTAAGAAGTACATGCATTTTCTCTTTTTAAATGTTTTTGAATTTTAATCATATTCAAATGTTTTTGTTTTATGTATTTATCCTAAGACTAACACAAAATGTTTGTTGATAACACAGGTGTTGGACCATATATACCTCCTGGAAACTCTCCTATCTAGCGACGAGGAGAAGTAGCACCAGCAGCACCACAGTATGTTGAAGATTATCAGGTGGTGGAACATAATTTAGAGGGCATGACAACAGACATTCCAGATATGACTCTAGAAGAGGTTCCATGATGCGATCAACGTCACACTGTAGGGGTATCAGCAGCTATGGGTCGACTGCTCCGTAGGGTTGCTAGGGAAGTCATGTGTTACCATGAAATTCATCCATGGCGTTATTTTGTAGAAGCTATAAGCTTCAAATTTTGATATTTTGGTCTTCAGACAAACTTTTTGTAAAAACTCTTTTGATCGTTATATATACAGATGGTTCCTACCGGTTTACTTTATAATGTGTGAATTTTGATGTGTTTAATCTATAAATGGTTCAAATGCCTATCCAACACATAATTAGCCAATGCATCTGTTAATGTATTAAGACATCTAGGAATATGCTGATATTCAATGTGATCAAAATAACATTCCAAGAGGCGAATTCGCAAATAAACCCATAACAAAGTAGGACTTCGAATAAAGTAGATATTACTTAACTGTAGTACTACAATATACGAATCAAGGCATCAACCAATAATTCAATAACTGAGCTATACTCTACAATGTTGTTGGTTGCACGGCCAAGACATACACCTCGTAAAGATATAAGTTCGTTTGTTGGGGCATAGATTGCCCATGCAACGAAAGCTAGGTTCCGAGTACTATGGCTAGCACCATCAACAAAGCCAATATAGGGTAGCAAAGACTCCGACATCTGACAATCAAACACAACGTCACATAAGGGCAGGGACCAGATAACGTCAAAAGAAAACTAAAGTAACACACACAAAGTATGATACATAAAATACAAGTACTTGTGCACAAATGATTTATGCATAGTACTTCTTCAAGTACAACCCATTCCTGGGTTCACTCAAAGGGATACCATCGTAATCGACCAACTCATATGCTCCTTTTTTCCAAAAATCGGCGAACAATATAAGGACCTCGCCACATTGGTTCGAATTTCCCAGCTCCTAACGCATCTCGATCCTGTTCATAGAGAAGAACAAGATCACCTTCAGAGAAAATGTGAGGCTTGACATGCCTGTCATATTGTGCCTTAACACATTTCTTCTGGGCTTCTATTACTAGAGTGGTGTCACGTCGAGTTTCGTCTAATCGCATCAGATACAATAGACGCTCTTCTTCTGCAGAAGTATTGGGTAAAAGTTTGACGGCTAGCTTCAGAGAGGGTATCTCACTTTCTATAGGAAGAATGGATTCCACACCATAGACTAATGGAAAGGGCATAAACCCAGTAGCGGATTTGACAGATGTCCGATATGCCCACAATGCCGAAAACAACATCGAGTGCCAGCTTGTTTTATGAATTCCTATCATCCGTCGAAGCATATTTATAAGAACTTTGTTGATTTCTTTAACCTGGCCATTAGCTTGCAGATAATAGGGTGTTGAGTTATCATGATGAAGACCCAACTTTTCTGTAAGTTCAGACATCATAAAATTCCTAAAATGACTACCGTGATCAGTAATGATAGCTTGGGGAACACCAAAACGAGATATGACATGGTTAAAAAGAAATAACATTGCAGTCTTTCCAGTATTATCGAATGTTGGCATCGCCTCGACCCATTTTGTAAAGTAATCAAAAGCTACAATGATGTAACCATGCCCCCCGACCGAGTGAGGGTGACATGTCATGAAATCAATGCCCCATTTCGCAAAAGGACCAACTGATACCACAGGATGAAGAGGAGCAGGATGTCTCTGAATTTTCTAATTGTAGGTCTGGTAGGCATGGCATTTCTGAACAACAGTAATGCAGTCGTTGAACAAGGAAGGCCAAAAATATCCCGCGCGTAAGATCTTCTGGGCAATAGCATACCCATACATATAACCACCACATGCTCCAGAATGGCAGTCATTCAGAGCTTTCTCGGGTTCATCGAACGTCAGACAACGTCAAAAAACAAAGTCAATTCCCCGACGGTAAAGAGTATCCCCGAGGATAATGTATTGACGAGCTTGATAACGTATGCGTCGGCGTTCAGTACTAGATAAAGCAGGCCGAAAAATCTGGGTTTGGAGATATATAATGATATCCCCATACCAAAGATCGTCAGTGCTAATAAGGAAAATAGATTCATCGGGTAATGAATCTACTGCTACATTTTCCATGGTAGAGTGAGGAAAATCACATATCAACTCAGCAAAAACCAAGGATTTCTTAGACGTGGCGCGATCGAATTCCAAGTCAAACTCCTGGAGTATGACAATCCATTTGGAGTATTTTCCCCCCAGCAATTGACATCTCAAAATGTGTTGCATAGGGTTGCAATGAGAAATCATTGTAGTTTTCCTTGAGAGAATATAATGCCGGAAGCATTGAACGGCTTGAACGGCAGCCAAGGCCAGTTTTTCAACATGTTGATACTTGATTTCAGTTGATGTGAGACTTCGACTCAAGTAATAAATAACATGTTCATCGTGCGCATCATCCTCTTGGACGAGAACCATGCCAATGGTATACTCCGAGGCAACAAGATAAAGAAAATAATCACGACTATAATCAAGAGGAAAGCGTAGCGGAGCTCTCGTGAGGGACAAATTCAAAGCCTCAAAAGCATTGTTGGCCACGGTATCCCAAACAAACTCGGAATCTTTCTTTAACAGTCGCGTAAAACCATGAGTAATCTCGACGTAATTAGGGATGAAACGACGAAGAAAGTTTGCTTTCCCTTGCAAACTTTGCAACTGGCGTAGTGTAGAAGGAGGAGGGAGATTAAGAATCGCCTCAACCTTAAGAGGATCTACCCTGATCCCTTGACGTGAAACAATGAAACCTAGAAGATGGTCGGATTCGACGCAAAAAACGCATTTATGAGGATTTAAACGGATGCAATAGAACCGACAACAAACAAAAATGGCATGGAGATGAGTGGGTTGATCGACTCGGTGCAAAGAATGAGCTGGTAAATCGTCCAAATAGGGTTGAACGATATTCTTTATATCATGAAAAGCATAAGACATAGCACGTTGAAACGTCGTGCCAGTGTTCTTAAGACTGAAGGGAAGTTTCCTATAGGCAAAATTACCCCAAGGACAAATAAAAGAAGTTTTATGTTGGTCCTCGGGAGCGATGTTAATTTGGTTATAGCCAAAGAAACCATCCATGAGAGAGAAGATTTCACTTCTGGCACAGTCATCGACAATCTGGTCAACGAAAGGGGTTGGAAAGTTGTCTTTTGGACATGCTTTTTTAATATCCCTATAATCAACACATACACAAATACTGCCACCTTTCTTATCAATGGGAACAGGGTTGGAAACCCATTCCGTCAGAGCCACAGGATAAATAAAGCCAGCTTTGAGAAGTTTTTCAACCTCGAGCTTGATAGTTGCCGCTTTACGTGGGTGGACTGGATGAAGGCGCTGCCGGACAGGTTTAGCTCTGGGGTATGTCTTTATCTCATGTACAACAATTGCAGGATCGATACCTGACATCTCTTCGTAACTCCTGGTGAAGATGTCACAAAATTCTTTGAACGGAGATGTATAGGTGACGATTTCGTCGGGAGAACACGAAGCTCCAATATGAACATTTTCAACTATCCCAAGTTCAATGGATATGTCAATGGGAATTGTGGGAGAGATATTACTGAGGTTCCCTTCGGCAAACACATCATGTGTAGATCTGGGAACGGTCGATATGACAACAATGGTTGACGGAATCGAAATCCATTGGTAGTTCTCAAGAGTGTGTTGTTCCAGAAAGAGTATGGAACGATGATGCCCATCATCCCAAGGTGTGTCCTCCATGACGGACATGATCATCTTGTCAGTAGGAAAAATAAAATGGAAAGGATCGGGAGACAAATCATCAAGAGAGGGGGTAGAAGGTGTTTCTGATTGAATAGCATGATAAGTAGACTCAACCGAACTTAACGGCATGATGTCGTCGAAACGAGAGTGATCTTCAGGGTCAAGGACTATCCAAGGGTTAGAAGACATAGGAATTTCATGTGATATGGTGGAGATGATATTGATAGAAGCGACGAACAAGCGTGGAACATCGGGTGGTGGAATGGGGAAAGTACCCATTAACGAAGAGTCCTTTAAAAGGCCTACACCGACATTCCCGTAACCCGACGGGGTTTTAGCTATAAATGGCACGTTGCCAGTACGAGTATCGGAGTTAAAGAAGGCAAGTTGGTCAACTGTAACAACCTTTCCCTTATGAGGAAAATGTACTACCCGAAAAAGTGTTGACACAACAGCACGCATGGAATCAATCCAGCTACGACCAAGCAGAAGATTATAATCAAGGGGAGCGTAAAAAACTTCCACTTCAACTTGGACTGTCTTACCTTCTAATGTAATGGACAATGAAGGAAGAACACCATAAGGCTTAAAACCAGATCCATTGAAGGCTTTCAGAGTGTTTTATGATTCATTTAAAGGAGGAGAGCCAATGGCTTTCCAACAAGCAAAAGACATTACACACGTAGAGGCACCCTCATCGATAACAGTTCGGTAAATGTTCTTGTTAGAGACAACAACTTGTATCTGGAATGCAAGATGAGGGGGTAACCTTGGGATATGATCATCCAAGTCAAAGACTATTAAATTCATATCATTTGGGTCAATTCCACCTATAGCTTTCAACAGTGCCTTCCGTTGTGCAGGACAAGACTGAAGGACTTCAAGGGCTGACATCGCTGAAGGTGCCTGGGCCAGATCTTCAACAATGTTGTAGTTCTGGGCTGCACGAGCATGAGGATTGAAAGCCGACTTGCGAAAAACACCCTTAGGGGGTCACAGGACTGTATCAAGGCTCGGTTGTTCGAGATGAAGAGGACCGTTTGTAGGTGGAGTCGGTAGAGAGGGTTGGACCAAAGTAGGAGGTAAATCATCATCCTTCTCCTTAGACGGAGAATAATATTTTTCTCTAGTTGTGAGTGCAACATTATTTGGCTTAGAATCACTAGTACACAACAAAACATATGATGTCGTAGAAGTAGATGGTTGGTCATGGATGACCAACTGAGCCTGTTGTTGAGACGGGAAGGGTTGGGACAAGACTGCCGGTGTCGATGGTTTGGGTGTTCCTTGAAGGAACTTAGTGACCTCAGCACGTCATGGACACTCCTTCATATAGTGATCATCACCATAGATAAGGCAAGGGTATCGTGGTTTGCGCTTATCCCGTTCTTCAACAGGAGGAGTTTTAGTTTGTTCTGTTTGATTATTATTTTTTCTCTCCTTATTCTTGCCTCTCCCCTTTTTAGATTTATTTTTACCAGTCGGGGTAGATTGAACGACGTTCACCTCAGAATTTTTACCGACGGGAGTGGTAGGAGATGGAGAATTTTGACCATTAGAAGAAGTATATTTAGGGGTTGTACTTGAAACAGAATGTGAGTGGGCGTGGGTAGTACCAATCACACCGTCAGCTACATGCGATGCAGCGGGAGTATTTGAAGTGTTGGATGTACCAGGACGAGGTAATTCAGGTAGCAAATCGTAAATTGTTCCTGTTTGTGAATAAATGAGATCAAGGTATTGAGCACGACTTATAGCCTGCTCTTCTGTGACAACACCACCCATGGCAATTTCCTTACCAATTTCATTCACAAAGGATTTCGTAAATGATTCTGCCAGTAATTGATCAGGGATTTCAAGTTTAATGAGACATCGTCTCCTTCGCCACTCATGGATATGATCCGATATATGAGTTCCTTTAGTCTATTTGAAGGAATTCAAAATCTCAGTCCCAGTATCATAATGGATTGGTAACTGGTAATGTGTAAGAAAATCCATAGCTAGGGTGTTGGAATCAGAGAAGAAAACTCGCGGCAATTCAATATACCACTTCGCAGCAGAACCAGTAAGGGTTCCTTGAAAAAGACGTAAACGAATAGAGTCATCCATCAACGAATTGGATGAACACTATAAGTGAAAAGTCATAACGTGATTGTTTGGGTCCTCTCCCACTTTTCCATCAAATTTAGGAATGTCCGATGGAAGCTTGGCTGGAATAGCAGTCCATTGAGTAGAGTGACGAATAGGATCATTTAGAATCTTAGAAAAATCTGGCAAATCCAAAGTAGCAAGAAAAGGTAACTATAGATTCACCTGGGTATTTATAGGAGGAAGTCCAGCTGTAGTGAACCCGGTTGGGACACTTGTAGTGTTTGTGAGATGGGCCATTTCAGCAGGGAGAATAAAGTGATAAGTGGTATTCACCGGTACAGTCTCTGTCTCAGAAAACACCAGAGGGTTGATTTCAGAGACCACAGGCGAACCAGGACTAAAAGGATTCCTGCGGAAATCACCTGCAGACCAAAAAGGATCTTGGCCTTCTACATTGGGAAAAGGCCCAACGGGTGATCCAGAAGAAGTAACAACTAATTCCCCGGACGAATTTAATCGCACAAAAGGTCGTTCACCATGGCGAATTCGAAAGTCCTCTCTAGTATTGGTAACTCGAAAAGGTTCTAGAGATTCAGTGGATTCCACTTGTGGTGTGGTAACAACTATTGTTTCACCTTGCCGAGGAGAGCCCTCAGGTGTAGCTGTAGGCAAGGGTTGTGAACCGTCCAGATGCTCTGGAGATAAACCCTGCATTCTATGTGAACGACGTGGGGGAGCTATTGTAAATGAGTGACAAGCTCTGTGAAGAAATTCCTATGGTCAACTTCGAGAAACAAACAACACATGCGAGTAAACAAAATCTAGGAAGCAATCACCAAGCAATCAAGACCTTCTAATTTCGAAGCCACTAGTTGGTGATGAAATCCAACGTCGCAACAATGAGATGAGAAGGGGCGGGGCTAGGGTAGAAAAGTTACCCTGACGACCTGCTTAACGGACTTACACCCTGGTGCAATCTCCCACACATAATTGTGGGTATACCCTCCAAGGAGCCCGAGTGAGTTTGATCAACGTCAATTCCAGGTACCGTGAAGACTTTCCCCTCCACAGTCACCTTGGGTAAGAACCTAGAGAGATAGGCCACTAAGGTAACCACAAACAACAGTAAAACCTGGGGGAGCAGTTGTAGTGTACCTTTTCACACTACCCAGGTTTCCAAACACCTAAATTACCATTCTATACATGAATGTTTACATAATTGGTACAGGAATTATAAGCACATGCATTTAAACAAAATTAAACACACTTAATTCTCAGAGTAAAATATATAAGTTACTGCTACAATTAAACAAGTCATAGCATTCAACAGTAACTCATTTACATAGCGGAAAACATGATACATGAACAGCACAATCATGCCAAAGGTGATAAAATCATAATTCAGATACTTATCTTTTATCGGCTGTAGAATTTCACCAACCAAGTGCAGGCC
>JZKD02S1659026.1:488410-522643 GCA_000966675.3 Picea glauca
TACACATATATTATATGTATATAGGCCAAGCAATGTCACTTCAGAACATCTCTCTTAGCACTAATACCATTTTGTGACGCATGACCCAACCAAGTCGGGCCGTGCTACTGCAATTAAGCTAGGCCATGCTACTGCAATTATTGCATGTATGTATTATTGTCGCTTCCGCATGAAATGTGTATGAATAGAATGTTGTGTCTGTTTATATATATATAAACAGACACAACATTCTATTCATACACATTTCATGCGGAAGCGACAATAATACATACATGCAATAAAAAAAAACAATTATGGTAACATTATAACACGTACACAATACACATCATACAGAGAACAAATATTTGGTACTTATCTTTTAATAGATGACCACCAATTTTGTGCAGACCTTCCACGAACCTCCCAGCCTTAGACCACGCTACTGATCATGCTCAACAGTGGGTCACCCCCGAGTTGGGACTAAACTCCACCCAGGAAAAAGGAATCCTAGACCTAGGCTAAGGCTATGGAAAACTACATTGTGCAACTAGAAGGATTCTCTCCAAGGAGCCTGCTTACGCCCACTGCTCACAGACTCTCATTCCGCACATGCCTGTCCCACCCCGAGAATATGCACCTTCATTGTTCCACATTCCATCAGCTACTCCACTTCCCTTCTAACGCTTCAACAACATGTCGGATCAGGAATTCTCAGAGCTCCGTAGCTGGTACTGGACTCCCTCTAGGATAAATCACTTCCCAACAAACTCTCTCACCTGGAGAGAGTTGCTTAAAGGCCTGGAAACCTGCTTCTTCAACCATGGCCTGACAACCCGCCTCTTCAATCCACAACCACCAAAAATCATGTAAGGTAAGGGGACGACTCCACAATCTACAGAGGTTCACAAAGGAGAAAATGACTCTGGCTACGTAATTGTTCAGTGCATGCGTGAACTACCCAAGGGATGGCCAATATGTTGAGGATGAACTCATGAGAAACTAAATGGCTAGACTGGTCAGAATGTTGAGAGTGATAAAGGAAAACGGTGAGAATGGTCAGCTTGCAAAATCGTGAGAGCTACAATGGTGAGAGCGAACTACTCCGAAAGGTGGCCAGAGTGGTTCGTGAACCACCAAAAAAGGTGGAAATTCCCACATAAATATGCATGTGTCCTGGGTGACACTTGGCTCTCTAGGAGCATGCTCCTCTCCACTTGGGGTTTGTTCCACTCCTCAAAGGAACTTCAGATAACTGGGTTTATTTTCCCAACTTTAGTACTTTTCAGGAATATATTATAATATTCCCTTGGGTTAAGCCCTCAAGCTTAGCCCCTCTTTCCAAGCCTCTCATCCCCATTCCTTTCCCTACCCGGTGGATCTTATTCCCCCATAACTCTTTCTTCATTGTCGTTCTTCACGCAATGACGTATTTTATTAATAATATGCATAATTACATATATAAAAATTAGGGCCACTGACCTTAGCATATAGGCTCTTCGGCCTAATAAACACATAAGCCTACCATCTTATAATTACTTGGCTCACTAGCCTACAAACATCATTACATTTCACAGGGGCTCAACCTTTGGGTATTACAATGAGCTTTGAAGCCATTCAAAATAAATCTTAGCAAAGATCTTTTTTGTTGTTCCATAATCTTGGTGTTCGAGTCAATTCTCATCGACCTTCTTTCAAAACATTATCAATCTTAGATGGAGTTACATTGTCTTATGAAGATAATGTATGTGTCAAGATATCATGGCTTAAAATTAGTGAACTCTTATGGAGAGCTCTCTCAACATGATGAACAAATATACAAAGGATGAAACTATAATTCTGCAAAACACCATGTGAGATAGGGCATTCCATAACCCAAGCAAGCATCCCATGAAACGACATCAAAATATCCACTAGGAGGTCGATCCATCAATAACAATATGCAATATGAGAAGAGCACCAATAGAATAACCACAATTTATGATAATCAACCCATAGATGCATGCCCTCTAATCACATCACAATATTCCAAACTAAGCACATGTATCCCTAGTCCATCAAACCCGTGACATGTGTGATGAAATCACAAGTGTAGGATTCATACAAAATTATGCTTAAGAAGGTCAAGGGAAGAGACATTTAGTTATGAAGAGGACAAGTGGCAATGTGGACCACCTCGATTTTCCTAGATCAATCAAAGCAAGTAAACATCCCACATTGAGGAGGCTTCTAGAAATTCATGTGCGTATTTTATTATTTCCTCTTGGAGAGAGATGTGGATCTAGGTTCCATTTATTATTATTTTATTGTAAGGTAGTTGAGATAAAACTCTATATAAGGATTAGCTCTCTCATTTGTTGACTCTGGTTGGATTTATGGGAGATCCCCTTCAAGCCTAGTTGGATATCTTTTGGGAGGATGAAGTTAAGGGTTTATTATATGTGATGTTCTCCCTCTTCCTCTTGTTCTTGAGTTATTTGATTTTTTTAGATTGTTGGTACAAGTCTGTTGTAAGGATATTTGTATGATGGACAATTTTACTCCCAAAGAAAGGTCAAGGTCGAGGTGATACACTCTTTGTCTTTTTTTGATTGACCATTGATAAATAAAGAATATGCTGTTGTCATTTCAATGAGAGGTTGTTGCAGTTTTATCTGTTGATGGTAAACACATTCTTGTTGTTCATGTTTGGTACTTTTTGTGAGGAGCACCTATGGAAGGGCTCTCCTTTAATTTTCTACAATTTGAATTAATTCCTTTGGCTTAGTTTGAGCTTCTTTAAGGGAGGCATGAGCGGGTGGGAGTTTCTTCGATTCTACGGGGAACGAAATAGCACATTATGCTTGGGGTCTCGGGTAGGGGTATAACAATTTAGTAGAAGATTATTCATGTTGGTGTGGCCGACACTTAGCCAAAATGCAAGGGATTAAAACTTTGATGGTGTTTGGAGATTCTATTCTTGTCATCTGAGCTATAAAATTCAACTCGAAGCTACAGGGCATCAATTAAAAAACTTGGTGACCTGAATCAAATCGTTTTCCCAACAATTTGACTACATCACCTTCTACCACTTTCAAAAGTCTTTAAATGAAAAATCAGACCCTTGGGCCAAGCTAGCATATTCATTCAAACAAGGGAAATTGGAGCAAAAAGGGGAGCAATCCACCCTCCCCCTCCCTCTCCCTTAGTGAACTTAAGACCAATATTTTCAATGTCGACAACTATGAGACCACTGGAAAAATGGCATGGTGGAGAATGCGAGCGTGTATATCTTTAAGAGTGTGGAGCGTCGGTAGGGACATGCATGCTTGTTGGCATTTAATCTCAACCATGGACGTAGATGATGATGTGTAAATATTTGGTGGATGCATTTGGGATTTCTTGTGGCAGAAGGCAAGGTCGGGTTTAGTCATCCCGAGTTAGCATGGGTGGCTCTGCTCTTGTGATCTGGTGGAAGGGGTCTCTTCAAGTTTTATCTGTGTACAATGTAGCAAATATGAGGGGGTCTAGGTGTGTTGTAGGAAAGCTGAGGGTAGAGGAAGCGAGTCCTTTGTCTTTGTTTGGCACCTTGTTGCGTCTCTGTGCAAGTGTTGTGAAGGTGTGTGGGAAGTGTGGTGGCCTATTCCTAGTAGGAGTTTGGCCCTGGTTTCTCTAGTGGAGGTGGATCTCTTCTTTGTGATAGGAATGACAGAGGGGGATGAAATGGTGGGAGAATATGTGAGGGAAATCAATCACATTCTATGGTGACATGAGGAGATTGGGCAAGCAAATAATAGTGTTATTCAAGCCCTCACCACAAAATTTTATGAGTTGGAACAGGTAAGCAATTCTCATTTCAGGAATGTGTCTGATATTCTTCATAGTTTCAACAACCATTTGGAATTTATTGAAGAAGAATGTAGTAGAATGAGGGTTTTATTCATAGTTCAGCATGTGGAAAATATCTCGTTGACTTTGAACAATAACGATACTCAGAGCTCAATGTAAGGAGGGGAGGCAAAGGTAGAAACTGGCCAACAAGCCCCCATGGAAATTGAAGATGGATTCAATTTGAAAGCTGCAGAGGAGTCAAAAGACCATAGCAGTGCCAAAGGTTAATATTTATGGATCTATTTTCATATTATATGTTTATTAGGACAATTTGTACAACAATATACTAGTAAAAATATTTGGAATGATAGGCGTGTAGGCCTACTTTTGTATGAAGTCTGCTATACAGAAATATGTAGTGTTGAAGACCTTCTGAAGAAATTGTGTAATCACTGTTATGTTAGCACAACTTGTTTTCTTTATATATAATGAAAAAAATCTTCAATTTGGGTTTAAAAAAAAAGTTTGATCTTGTTTGTAACAACCCTACTAGACCTTCTTCCATCTTGTTTGTACCTTCTTAAATGTTAACTTTGAATCCTCACCCTTTGGAAAACCACTTGTCTTGGTCCACCATCCCATTTAATTAAAATTTTATCTTACACATTTATAATTTTTACTTAAGAATTCCCCCCTTGTGCCAGAGGAGAGATGGCCTAAAGAGAGAGAAGGTGTTTTTGTGACATTGTACAATGCTTCTAAGTTCCCCTAGGGCTGCACTTGTGTTTCAGGGATTTATCACTTTGATTGCAGGTTTGGGAGTTAACAGGTTCAATAACCCTCTTATGGTGCATGCCCTTGTTATGTGGGCACATAACCCCTCTTAGGAGGATGTCTGACTTGAATTGTGTATAAATACATAGCTCAAGATCTTATTTGTATCATCTCATCTTGTGATCTTCTTGATCTAATATACAAAGTGTGATATAATCCTAAGAGAAATTATATTTGGTGTTTTTCTCTAGGGCCCACTTGTGCTTGGCTTTTACACTCTCTCTAGCACACTAGACCTAATTCTCTCTAGCACATTTGTGAGGAGGCTATTTCAGAATTTGAATGTGAGTTGGCTCCATCAGTTCTGTTCTTGACCCTTATAAATCTCAACATGGTATCAGAGCGGGTGTGAACCTTACACTCTCAATTCTCTTGACTGATCCACAACCTATTGGCTAGTGGCATCATATATCTTATGGTGTGGAACTAGGGTTTCTTGGATCATCATTTCCTAGGTTTTTATCTTGGGGTTCTATAAGTATAAATGTTCATTTATTTTTCAGATATTATCCATCTTATAGTGCAACTTTGGTTGTGCACCCTACATATTAGTCTTCCTCCACTTCACAGGAATGGATTGTCAACTCTAGAGCTCCTAGCCATACGATGAAACACCAACACCTTCTCTCTAATGATCAACACTAGCATAATGTCGATAAAGTGATTAGTTGTGATAACTCAACTCTACCTAGTTCAAGGTGTGGCAATGTTCTTTTTGACACTGCCAAATTTGGGGAAGTCCTTCATGTTCTAGGAGGAGGACCCAATATTCTCTTTATTTATCGCATCACATCCACCAATAAATGTTGGAAGCCAGATCAATGGGTAGTAAAATACATTGATGATAGTGTTAAAGTAGCCGCCTTAAGATATTGTGATGAATTCGACCATATGTACAAGTTGGGGAAGCCTAGTTATCCTTCAACACATAAAATATTTGGTTCTATGGTGGCTAATGTTGATGATACTAGCAAGTTGTGGCATCAACATTTGGTTCATACAAACTTTGGGTCCTTGCAACATCTGAGTCATTTATAGATGGTTGAATACCTTCCATAGATTGAACCACGTAGTGGTGTCTATGAACAATGTATACTAGGGTAACATCATCAAGAATCCCTTCTTAAAGCAAGACATGTGTCTCACCCTCTTGTAGTTATTCATGGTGAAATTTGTAGGCAGATGACCGCTCAATCTCTTGGTGGGAGTTAAGTACTTCCTTACTTTTACAGATGATTTTTCCCTTCTTACTTGGACATACATTGTTCAATCCAAGGATGACGTTTTTGGAAAATTCAAGGATTTGAAACTATAGTGGAGAATCAAGTTGAGATAAAGATAAAATGTCTCAGGAATGGTCACGTGGAATTTTATATAAGCATTACTTTCCAAACATTTATAAAATATCATGGGATCTCTTAGCATGAGACTCTTTCACAAGAAGATGACATAGTCATGCAAACAAATAAAGCTATTTTGGAAATGGCTTGATGTATGCTCCAAGACAAGAAAATAGAGCCTAAACTATGGGGAGAAGCGTTTTTCTATGCATCTCACATCATCAACTGGATTCCCACTTATGTAGTTCAAGGTATGACCCCATATGAGAAATGGTATGGCTCAAAAACCTTAGTTTCACATTTTAGATTTTTTGGATCAAGTGCACGGGCCCATATTATCAAGGTGAAGAAAAACAAATTAGAACCCAAAAGTCATTGTTGTAATCTGGTAGGTTATATGGAAATTTCAAAGAGGATCAAGTGCACGGGCTCATATTATCAAGGTGAAGAAAAACAAAGTAGAACCCAAAAGTCATTGTTGTAATCTGGTAGGTTATATGGAAATTTCAAAGACATATTGTTTATATGATCCCTCCACTCATCAAGTGATAGAAAAAAGGGATGTGGTATTCAATGAAGTCCTTTCTCACAATTTGCTAGGGTCTTTCCCATTGCTTTATATAAATGTTTTGCATATTATCTCAGTAGATATCTCTCCTCCAAACTATGATGATGATTCTCCTCCTATGACTGCTTCCTCAAGTGCTCTTTCTATAGTGAGAAGTTAGATGGACATTGATGGTTAGAATCTTACTAACTCACTTAAAGTCTCTCCTTCTATAATGATTGCACCTCCTAATGCTATTGCAATTGTGCAACTCAATAATGTTGAATATTTTCTTCCATTTACACCAAAAATGAAGAGGCATGTACCCAAATGGGATTTATATAATCTTTCATACTTTGCCAATTCCCTTCCTAATGGTGAACTTGGTCCTCGTTGGAATTTACCTACTACACAATCTCTTCTCACCAAGGTCAACACTGATAGAGACCCTTCTACTTATAATCATGCCAAAAACTCCCCTAAATGGGAAGCAACTATCGTTGTCGAGTATGAGGCTCTTATAAAAAATCAAATATGGGAATTGGTTCCTTTACCTAAGGGTAAGAATATTATTTGTTGTAAATGGTTCTATAAGACCAAATATGGTGTTGACGAAAAGATTGACAAGCATGAGGCCAAGTTTTTTGCAAAAAAAATTCTAAAAAAAAGAAGGTATTGACTACATTGAAACCTTTGCTCAGGTTGGCAAGATGGACTATATATATATGATTCTATCTATAATTGCTTCATAGAGATGGAAATTTCAATAGATGGATGTCAAAAGTTCTTTCCTTCAAGGTGATTTTAAAGAAGAAATTTATATGGAACAACTACTAGGCTTTATTCAAGAAGGTTCACACCATTGGTCTCTTGACTTAAGAAATATTTATATGGACTATAGCAGGCACCTTGCACTCGTTGCGAGAGTGAGCTCAATTTGTACATTTTTCATCATGATAATCAAATTCTTATTATTGTTCTCTATGTGGATGATTTTATTTTGACCAGCAACTCGACATCCTGGATCAAATAACTGAAGCTAATGCTTCAAGAGTCATTTGAAATGACCAATCTTGGTTTTCTCCACTACTTTTTAGGAATTCATATTACTCAATATACCTCTAGGATCTCTCTCTCTTAACCTTAATATGTTCCATATTTTCTACAACACTTCAAGATGGAGGATGGTAAGTCAGTTAGCACACCTCTTGCCATTGTTGGATATATTGTCATTGATGTCAACAGTCAATGTGATGATTTGTTGTTAAATGACAGATGAGATTGTCATTGATGTCAACAGTATACCAGTCAGCATAAGATGTCAAATAGCATGATCAAAAGCGCAAGATGAAGAGGAGGAGTGAACAGGAGGAGCACATAGTATGAATATCAAAGCTTAGAAGGAAGAGTGCATTGCAGAAGAAATTCGTGATTATTGTTGATCATGATAGGATCAACAATCCAATGATAAAATCTCAGGAGGGTTAGCAAACACAGAGATTAAAACTCGGAAGGAAAAGCGTAAGCTCAACAACTGTCTGATCATAGTGAGAAGCCTCAACATCCGTCCGATCGTCTAAATATAATGCACGTCAGTCATGTGAGTGATCATGGGCTTGAAAGACCATTGGAAGATCGTGATCGTCGGATCTGCAAGCCATCAACGACAGGAATAGATATCAAAGATTGAAAGGAAAATTAAATCACTCGCAAGTTGTAGTTTCGATATCATCATCGACCGTTGATCTGCTTTGAGAATCTCCACAGCCGTCAGATCATCTCGAAGTGGAAGGATAGGATAAGCGGGGCCAAAAGGTTGAGATTTGGATTAACCGATTACCCGTCAGTTGTCGGATCGTGTTAAAGTGGAAGGACAAGATAAATCTACAAGAGATGCATTGGAGGACAGATCGAGTCATCGATCATAGACCCTGATCGAATGAACATCCTTCACTTCGGTTCTAAAGATGTGAGGAACTTACGCTCCATTAGTTTGAGTTTTGAAATACCTGGAGCCTGGAAATCCGAAGTGAATAAGGATCATTGTATTTGGAGGACACATGAGGATCGTTGGATTAATACTGTTGGTCAGTAGACCTCATCAGGAAGGATGTGTAGGAGATCCACATCAACAAACCTCGTCAGCAAGGATGCATGGAAGACCACGTCAGCAAGTACACATGGCATAATCAGAAGATGAAAAGTGTCAAGAGGAAATTGGCTCATGCCATGTCAACAAGTGACGTAAGCGAGTTACTTCACTCCGGGAGAATTGCTTCGAGAGTTTCAAATATCAAAATTTACGAAGTCTCGAAGGACGAAGATCCAAAGTTGCTCTCAGTCGTCGATCTAAGAATACACCAAGAGTTAGGATAGCCATTAGATATAGGAGAAGAGAATGTGCTACATGAGGATCCAGGTCATCAAGACAACGTCAACAATGACATGTGGCAGAATCAGACACTGACAAGTGTCAAGTTGATTCAGCATTTCAGGTACATGAAAATCACGAATATGAGGGACACGTGGAAGCTACTTGACTCGTGACACATCATCAAGTGATGTAAGTAGTTATGTCACTCTGGGAGTTTAGCTTCGGGAGTTTTTACCACCACACTCGCCCAATGTCCCAAAGTCCCGAATGCTGGAGACCTGAACTGAACACGAGACGTTCGATCTAGAGATCACTTCGCGAGCGTCCTTGACCATCGATCTACTCAGTGGAAGGATAGTGTAAGTGGAAATGTTAACCGACAACAAGTGGTCTCCATCATTGATTACTTACAGAGCAGGTGATCACTTCGGAGGAAAATGGAGCAACGTTTATATGAGACCCCCGTTGTCCTGAATGTCGAAGTCCCGAAGCGGACATAAGTCGTCTGATCTGAAAGATCGCCTCAGAGTATTCTCAACCATTGATCATACTACAATGAGAATTGAGTCTTGAGAATTCCAAAGCCCGAAGATGTGAAAGGATATCGACCGTTGATCAAGAGTGGGACATGCGTTAGTAGATTGACAACTTTGGGAGATTTGACATGCTGGAAGTCACGAAAACCCGAAAGGAAAAGTGTCGAAATTACAATAGACATCCATCTCAATGCATGATTAAGTCATAGCCGTTGGATTAGCAGTGAAAGGATGAGTGTAAGGTCTAAAGCGGACCATTGATTTGTCTCCGTGAAATAAACGTGAATCGTTCGATTGTTTTGGCGATATCGTAATCAGGAGTTTTGAAATATTGGAAGTCATGAAGACCCGAAGGTCAAAATGCCGAAATCTCATCAGCCGTCCATCTCATTAGAAGATAAAATTGTAACCTTTGAACTCGATAAACACTCAAGAGCTCGTCTCGCCTAACGCGAGGTCACCGTCGTTGGCCATATGCTATAAGAGTTTTAGAGGGATATTATAATATGTCACTATAGTCGCTAAAACCCATGATTCTATAACACATGGTCATATGTGATGGTTTGAAGGAAGTGACTCCATGAAATTTGGTCTTTGTGAATATAATAGAGATTCAGGATCAAGCATAAAGGATTAAATTGATCCATGACTGTGATCAATTTATGAAAAACCCCCACGGTAAAATAAATAAACAGTAATTACGATTGATTAATCGAAGAGGCACGATGGTCTAAATGAAGGGACACAGATGTGTCACACTCACACCAATTGAAGAGTATATAACCAAGGAAGATTATTGAGAAAAAATGTGTCTTTGTGGTTCATATTAGAAGATAAAAAATAGGAGCAGAGTCCAAGATGAAGAACTATTCGTTCTAAGGTGCCTATCAATGTCTAATTGAAGATCAAGAACAGAAGAAGACAGATCAACAGTTATGCAATCCAGTACTTGATATAGAAGACCATACAAGCACAGGATGCAACAAACAAGTAGAAAGTACAACAATGGTTGCATGAGTAAAATTCGATGAAGAGAAGAAGATATTGAATTGAATTATAAAATAAGGGTGGTTGGGTGGTGCAAGGATAGGTTGGATGCTACATGGGAGTTGGTGCTTCCTTATCAGTGGTAGCTGACTAAACAGGGGGTCGAAGCCTTCTATTGGTTGGTGCTAGTGAAAAGAGGGAGTTGGTGCTTCCTTGTCAGTTGTATCTGACTAAACAAGGGGTCGTAGCCTCTTACCAGTTGGTGCTGGTGAACATGGGTGTGGGTGCATTCTGATTAGTTGGTGCTGATCGAAAAGGAAGAATATCTTCCTTCTATGTAACTTGTAAGAAAATGAATTTTGCAATTAATAGAAAAAGTGTTGGTGGTTTTCCCTGTTGGGTTCCACGATAAAATCTTGTGTTCATAAGGGTTTGTTGTTCATCATATATTTCTTAATTGAATAATTAATATGTGTGCTTAATATGGATGAAGTTAAAAAGAAAAAGTAGGCAATACTGATTTACCCCCCCCCTCTCAATATTGTTGGATATTCCATCAATTGGTATCAGAGCGAGGTTCCTTTAAAGACAATCTAACAAATTGAAAGTGTTAGCGATATTTCTTGTCATGGGCTCGAGAAGTATTCGGGTCTGCAAGTTGCACGAAATGATCAAGCGCAGCACAGGAAAATCCTTGTTTTTCCAAGTAGCAGGTCAAGCGGGCGGACAAAATGTCGTCGGAAGTGTCCAGGGTCTATTTTCACGAAGCAGATCAACGGTCGGTGGGTAATTGCAGTCAGCCGAGTCACGCCAAGTATAGTGCAGATGTTGTTAAAGAGGTCAACGGTGTCATCCATCGGATCGACAGAAGAACATAGATGGATTGTTGGCTCGGGAGCGAATGCTTGTCACGAGATTACGCACATCAGGGACTCGAGCATCGGAGGATGGAAGAATAAGTCATTCGACTTCACGAGCGGCGAAGTGGCGAGAAAGATCAGAACCGTCCATTGAAGAGGACGCGTGTCAGAGATCGAGGGATCTCGCGAACTCAGAAGTTCGCAAGGTAAAGGCCCAAACATTTGGTACTCCAAGTCGCGAGTTTGCGAGGTTGCGAGATTTCGACCGTTGGAGGACAGGTGGCCACAACAAAACGGCGAAGTGGAATACAGGTGGCAGAAGCCCTCGGGATCTCGCTGCGAGAAGTCCCGAGGTATTGGCATTAGGATTCGCGAGTTGCGAAGTGCCGAGGTTTGTGTGAACGTGTGACAGGGCATAAGGTGGGACCCCGTGGTCGACGGGTAGACACGCGTTCGTCGGAGATAAATTCAGCATCCCATTGAATTCTCGCATCTCGGGGACTCACGAAATAGGAGGGTAAAAACTCGATAGTTCAACCGGCGAGGTTGCGAGGTTGCGAGGACCCGGGCCCAAAGTATTTCTGAGAAGATCTCAGCCGTCCATCTGAAGCGGACACCTGGCGCGCGATTAGGCTCCTCGCCTCCTCGCCCCTCGCAACTTTGAAACATAAAGATTAACTCTTCCCAGTTGCGAGTCGCGAGGTGCCAAGAAGATCTCAGCCGTCCATCAAAAAGGGACATGAGGTGCACGATTAGGCTACTCGCCTCCTCGCCCCTCGCAACTTTGAAGCGTAAGGATTATCTCTTTCCATACGTGAAGTCCCGTAAGCACCTTTGAAGATAGGCACAGGGTCACAGCCCGTGGTCACTTGGGGGGTGATAGAAAGAACTACGCAAGGGGCCGAAGCATCGGGTTTGGCTGCAGAAGGGATCACTGTGTTCCCCAGGTGCCATTCCAACTTTTTCTCAATCCTAGTGTCTGCTCGGAGTGAATGAAGAAGAGAGAGGGTGGTTGAAACCTCGCGTCATTCATTAACTGTAGGGGATGGAGGGTCTGGCGAACCATCTGCTTGAGGAAGTCCTGTGCATAGATTTTATCAAAGACAACATGCCGAAGTCCTCAGCTCGATAGAGAAGTCTGTGCATGCTAGCCCAACACTTAATTGCTCAGCTACCCTCTTTGCATGGGCCATACGCAGTTAAGTTGGTGCTTAAAAGAAGATATCAGTATGAGTTTGACTGAAGTGAAGTGACACCAAGCCTTGAGTCACTGAACACGCCTCTGCGAGGCAATTTTCTCTGAGTATATAAAATCAGTTTTGTAATTTGTAAGGCATCGATGGTTGAGCTGAGATCCCAGTTGTAAAGTTTTAATGAATCACTGTTATTCTGGTTATGCATGAACTTTGGAGACTTCTTGCCTTATGAATGCCAGTTTCTTTCATGCCTTTGTTTACACTGTGTTAGAGCAGCTCAGAATTGGAGGATCCAGTCGAGCTGTAGCTATTATAGGATGATGTTGTAATTGATCACTGTAGTAGTTACAGAGCCTCTAATCAGTTCTCGTGATTTCCTTAACACTGAAAGGCTTGGAATTGGAGAATCCAGTAAAGTCTTCTATTCAGTTCCTTGAAACCCTAAACCAGGTGGATCCTGCATTTAGATTTTTTCCCCTACAAACTGCTGCAAGCTCGTCGCCCAAAGATGTTTGTTCATTCTCTCCTAAGTCTTCCACCTGCTCATCTTTAAATCAACCCACTGGCTGAAGTTAGGATTCCAGACCTCTTTTGTTCTTTATGTACCAGACCCAGTCCCTGAGTTAGAATGATATCTCTACGAGCCATTATCTCCATTTGATCACCCCTTATAAACAAATCATGACATTAAATTGATGGGTGTCGGGCTCTGCTCCTGCAAGCAATCCAAGAGTGACTTCCGACGCTAACATTTCTGGTGCCGTTGCCAGGGACGTAGTTGAAGATTTTCCCTAGGCAGAACGACAACGATCAACTGATTCTGAAGGTGCATCAGAAATCAGAATTACTCAGATTGCTACTGTTCACCTGGCGACTCCACTGTGGTGACTCCATTGTTTCCACTTTACTGTTTGAGTTGTGGCCACTGTTGGTACACCTGAAAGCTGACCCAGAGGAGCTTTCTCGAGAAGGTTTTAGCGGCTGCTTTCTCAGCCTGAGAAGTTTCCTGGGGTAACGATAATGTTAATATTCGGCCTCTGATGGTGAACAAGGACCAGACACATTCGAAGCTGCACATTTTTCACCTGGCGACTGCACTGGTTCGATATGGAGAAAATCCTTGCTTGCAGGTTTGCTCCTTTTAATTTTTCTTCTATTCCTAGTTTTCCTAATGTTGTCCCCTCTATGGATGAATGGGGTGATTATTTGCCCATATTTGGAGAGTGTGAAGAAGACAACCCTTCTCAGCACCTCAGTGAGTTTCATGAACTCATGCGTCAGTGGGAGATACATCATGAGGATGTGTTATTGAAGATGTTCATGTTCTCGTTAGTAGGGGATGCACGTAAATGGTACCATTCTTTACCCCCTGCTAGCATTTCTTCACTCCATGGATTCCATGCAGCTTTCACCACCTATTGTCAGAGGATGTATCCCCCTGAGTTAATTTGTCATAATTGTTGTGAGGGATACCACAACTCTATACAAGAGAAAGTTGTTTCTGACGAAAGATGTGGGGAGGATCTTGATGACCTGGATCAAAACTCAGTCCCTTCTCCTCCCCATTCATCTGCATCTGAGGCAAGTTATGAAAGTGATGAAGTTCCCAGGGAGGAGGATGGCGCCCTGAGTAAGCTGATAGAGCAGGTGAAATATCTCTCTGCCCAATTAGAAAGGTTGAAATCTGAGGACAATGGGGAGGATTTTCCAGTCTCCAAGGCTGATGTTCTAGATGGCTCTCTCGAGGAGAATATTGAAGATCTCGTAAGTGAGTTGGCATCTACCCCCGATGAACTTGCTATCTCAGATCAAAGCAATAAAGAGGTAGTTGTGGAAGAGGATTGCTCTCTTTTCCTTCACGAGATTTCCCATGATGTGTTTACATTCGGGGTTGAAGCGGAGGAGTGGGGGATAGTTCCATTTCTGCAAGTTGGAGAAGCTTTGTGTCCCCTCGACTTCGATGATTATCTGGAAGAGGATCAGTAGAGCCCGACATCACCTTTTGCTTGTCATAGCATCTATACCACTTATGAAAGTTACGAATCAGAGTCCGAGCTCGATATGTTGGATTTCCAAGAGCAGGTCGCAGAGCCTTATCCTCTGCTCGCAAATGAAAGACAATGCAAGGAAATCAGCCCCCCTGAGCAGCAAATTGAAAAGCAGAGCTTTCCCACATGTCCTATCTATGATGATTACAACTCTGACCCTTGGGAGAGCCAAGAAGAGGCACCAGAAGAACCAGAGGAGCAATCGAAGATGTAGTTTACAGACTGCGCAGAGCCAGTTAGTGAGCAGCCACCACCTGAGATCAGCGAGCCTACTTTAGTTATTCACCCACCTGTGGTTATCAGAGACATTCGACCGCATGTGAACAACTGTGTAGCAGAAGAGGTTGTATTTCGCCAATTCCTTGGAAATGGCCACTCATTCGATGACCCTGTCAACAAATACATGGAGTGGCATTTCCCCTATGCCTTGAAGCTACCCTATTTCATCTCAACTCCAGCCTGTAAGGAAGGGTTGAAGAGTGTAACCATTTTGATGTCACGGTTACACCATCAGCTGGTGATCATCAACAGAAGGAAGGAGCTTCTATCCAGGAAGCTGCTTGAATGGCTATGGTGGAAGTTCTCTTTCACCTAGCCCATGTAAAATAGTTTATTAGTTTAGGATTGTGTATAAATAAGCTCCTTTGAGCATGTAGCTTTATTTTTTTACTTTTATTTTTCGGCCTGAATTTTCAACAGCGGGATGTTTTCAATGACTCCATAGCCCAACAACAAGGCACTAGTACTGCAAATAAGTTCTTAGAGCATCACAAGGACGACTCTATCCCCCATGGAGCCAAATGTTAGCGATATTTCTTGTCATGGGCTCGAGAAGTATTCAGGTTTGCAAGTTGCACGAAATGATCAAGCGCAACAAATGAAAATCCTTGTTTTTCCAAGTAGCAGGTCAAGCGGGCGGACAAAATGTCGTCGGAAGCATCCAGGGTCTATTTTCACGAAGCAGATCAACGGTCGGTGGGTAATTGCAGTCAGCCGAGTCACGCCAAGTATAGCACAGATGTTGTTAAAGAGGTGAATGGTGTCAGCCATCGGATCGACAGAAGAACAAAGCTGGACTGTTGGTTCGGGAGCGGACGCTTGTCACAAGATTATGCACATCAGGGACTCGGGCATCGGAGGATGGAAGAATAAGTCATTTGACTTCACGAGCGGTGAAGTGGCGAGAAAGATCAGAATCGTCCATTGAAGAGGACACGTGTCAGAGATCGAGGGATCTCACGAACTCGGAAGTTTGTAAGGTAAAGGCCCAAACATTTGGTACTCTAAGTCGCGAATTTGCGAGGTTGCGAGATTTCGACCGTTGGAGGGCAGGTGGCCACAAAAAAATGGCAAAGTGGAATATAGGTGGAAGAAGCCCTCGGGATCTCGCTGCGAGAAGTCCCGAGGTATTGGCATTAGGATTCATGAGTTGCGAAGTGTCGAGGTTCGTGTGAATGTGTGACAGGGCATAAGGTGGTACCTCGTGGTCGACAGGTAGACACGCGTTCGCCGGAGATAAAGTCAGCATTCCGTTGAATTCTCGCATCTCGGGGACTCACGAAATAGGAGGGTAAAAACTCGACGGTTCAACTGGCGAGGTTGCAAGGTTGTGAGGACCCGGGCCCACACTATTGCTGAGAAGATCTCAGCCCTCCATCTGAAGAGGACACCTGGCGCACGATTAGGCTCCTCGCCTCCTCACCCCTCACAACTTTGAAACGTAAATATTAACTCTTCCTAGTTGCGAGTCGCGAGGTGCCGAGAAGATCTCAGCCGTCCATCAAAAAGGGACACAAGGTGCACGATTAGGCTACTCGCCTCCTCGCCCCTCACAACTTTGAAGCGTAAGGATTAGATCTTTCCATACGCGAAGTGCCGTAAGCACCTTTGAAGATAGGCACAGGGTCACAGCCCGTGGTCACTTGGGGGGTGATAGAAAGAACTGTGCAAGGGGCCGAAGCATCGGGTTTGGATGCAGAAGGGATCACTGTGTTCCCCAGGTGCCAGTCCAACTTTTTCTCAATCCTAGTGCCCGCTCGGAGTGAATGAAGAAGAGAGAGGGTGGTTGAAACCTCGCCTCATTCATTAACTGTAGGGGATGGAGGGTCTGGTGAACCATCTGCTCGAGGAAGTCCTGTGCATCGATTTTCTCAAAGACACCATGCCGAAGTCCTCAGCTCGACAGAGAAGTCTGCGCACGCTATCCCAACACTTAATGGCTCAGCTACCCTCTTTGCAGGGGCCATACGCAGTTAATTTGGCGCTTAAAAGAAGATATCAGTACGAGTTTGACTGAAGTGAAGTGACACCAAGCCTTGAGTCATTGAACACGCCTCTGCGAGGCAATTTTCTCTAAGTATATAAACTCAATATTTGTAATTTGTAAGGCATCGATGGTTGAGCTGAGCTCCCGGTTGTAAAGTTTTAATGAAGCACTGTTATTCTAGTTATGCATGAACTTTGGAGACTTCGTGCCTTATGAATGCCAGTTTCTTTCATGCCTTTGTTTACACTGTGTTAGAGCAGCTCGGAATTGGAGGATCCAGTCGAGCTGTAGCTATTATAGGATGATGTTGTAATTGATCACTGTAGTAGTTATGGAGCCTCTAATCAGTTCTCATGATTTCCTTAACACTGAATGGCTTGGAATTGGAGGATCCAGTCAATTCTTCTATTCAGTTCCTTGAAACCCTAAACTAGGCGGATCCTGCGTTTAGAGTTTTTCCCCTACAAACCGCTGCAAGCCCGTCGCCCAGAGTTGTTTGTTCGTTTTCTCCTAAGTCTTCCACCTGCTCATATTTAAATCAACCCACTGGCTAAAGTTAGGATTCCAGACCTCTTTTGTTCTTTACGTACCAGACCCAACCCCTGAATTAGAATGATATCTCTGCGAGCCATTATCTCCATTTGATCACCCCTTATAAACAAATCATGACATTAAACTGATGGGTGTCGGGCTCTACTCCTGCAAGCAATCTAGGAGTGACTTCCGACGGTAACAGAAAGGAAGATCAAATTAAGCACACATGGATGGATAAAATATTTACACTGAGAATGGAACACCAATACCTGGAAAAGTAGAATAAATATTTTGGAGTAGAAGAATGGAAAGTCATCTGAAGGCATTGGGACCTGGTGTATGGAATTCAATAATCACTAATTACTTCCCACCAAGCAGAGTAAGGACTCCAGCTCAAAATAAAGCCATGAAAAGTAACTCAATGGAAATGAATACAATCCTTGATGGATTACCTAATGATGTCAAAGAAAATATTTACATTGAGAATGGAACACCGATACCTGGAAAAGTAGAGTACATATTTTTGAGTACAAGAATGGAAAGTCATCTGAAGGCATTGGGACCTGATTTATGGAATTCAGTAATCATTGATTACTTCCCACCAAACAGAGTAAGGACTCCATCTCAAAAGAAAGACAAGAAAAGTAACTCAATGGCGATGAATACAATCCTTGATGGATTACTTGATGATGTCAAAGAAAATATAGGTGAATATAACTCTGCAAAGGAACTTTGGGACACAATAAAAGACCTCTACTCAGATGAGAAGTCAAATGAGCATTTCAATCAGAGCAAAGTTCAGTCTACAACAATTATAGTGATGAAGATTATTTTGAAGAATACTTAGAAATTGAAGCATAAGTCAATCTGGAAGCTGAGCTTGAAAGTGCTTTGGATGAACTGAGAAAATATAAACAAAGGTGTAAACAACTAAAGGATCAACTTAATACTGTTGAGAAATTCACAAAAGGGACTGAATCCCTTGATAAATTTCTCAGTCTACAAAGATCTCCCTCGAACAAATTTGGCTTTGGATATGACCATGCACACATAATTAAAGGATCAAGGCCTATTACTCAGATTAATGTTGAAGATGACATGTCTAGTGATGATACCTCCAAAGAATGTTCTCATCCTCCCAAGAAGATGTATCAAATCAAAAAGGAAGACTCAACCATGAATAAAGGTAAAGACCCTCCACAATCTTCTGATTGCAATAATGTTGATATTGAATTCTCCCCTGCAAGTAAAGAAGAAGATTTAGATACAATAGAAGAATGTCCTGTTAGCATTTATCCCATGAAATAAGTAGAAGAAGAACTATCAAAGGCCAAACAAAAGGTTGATTGGAGTATCTGTGAATACCTCTATGACCATAATGATTCATACTATAGCTATCTTCATGACTACACTAAATAATTTCTTGAAAAGAGTCAAAAGCATATCTTGGAAATAAACGAAATGCTCAAAGACAATGAGAAAATCATATATGAGCAAAAAATTCAGCTAGAAGAAAAAGAAGAGGATATTGAGAAATTAAAGAATGAGATCAGTCAAGTAAAAGAAGAAAACGAGGAAGATGATGAACTTAGCAAAATCCTTGCAGATCTAAAGGAACTAAGAGAAAGAAATGTCAATCTGAAGACCCAAGTTGAAGAAACCAAAAGAAGAGAGGAGGTTGTGAGGAACTTGTTGAACAAAAGGGAAGAATCATGTCATAAGTTGGAAGCAGAAGTTGTGAATCTTAGAAAGAAGGTTGAGAAGTCAAACACCCAAGTCAATTTCTTGAGTAACTCTATGATCTTAGATGAGATCTTGGATAGTCGGAGATCACCATATGACAAAACCAGTCTTGGCTACAACAAGAAATAAATTAGTAATCCCAAGAAACCTGCAAGTCCTTCATTTGTAAAGAGTGAAGACAGGTCTGATGCAAGTATTTCTTTTATAAAAAGGGAAATCAAGTATGATGCAGGTTATTCATGTTCAAAGAATGAAAGCAATATTACAACATTTAGAATATCAGGTCAAGGAAGACATCCTGAAGCTACTCATACACCTCAAAGTAAGTTTAGAAGAAAGACACCTTCATGGATGAATCAAAGGAAGTATGAGAGTTTTTTTAATGGTTATTGTTTTTCTTGTAATGAGTATGGTCATAAAGCCTTGGATTGTAGGCATCATGGAAGAAAACAAATTGGTAGGTTCAACAACAATATAAGATGTTGGAACTACAATCTTGTTGGACATATTGCTACACATTGCTACACTATGAGATGCTACAATTGTGATAGATATGGCCACAAAGACCATGACTGTTGGAACTCAAAAAGACAGTCAATAAGAAATGATTCACACAATATGACAAGCAGAGTAAATAAGACATGGAAATAAAATCTGAAGTACCAAACAAGAAAGATAATGAAAATATTGCTCCTAGAATTGATGAAGTTAACAATAGGAGATCGGTGGGTGAAACTTCTCAAGTTAAGGATGAAGAAGCTTCTGATGCACATAATAGTGACGTTGATGTTGAATCTCCAAAAATAGAACAACAAAAAGAATTGAGTGATGATTATCTCAAAAATCTTTCCGTCCCCTTTTAATGATACACTAAGACTCCTTCTCAAAAAAAAAAAAAAAAAAAATCTCTGTCCAGGAAGCTACAAGGACTATGCTTAATGAATAAAAATTGTTTGATGGATATTGTATGGATGATGTAAGCACAAAAGTATACATATTGAAAAAAGTCCAGCTCAGGATTAATAGTAATAATACTCCTTATGAACTATGGTTTGGAAGAGCTCCATCTGTAAAATATTTCAAGGTCTTTGGAAGTAAGTGTTGCATCAAAAGGCTTGATAAGAATTTCATAAAATTTGATGCCAAATCTGATGAAGGTATCCTTCTTGGATATGCTTCTACCAAGAAAGCATACAGATGCTACAATCTTAGGTTATATAAGATTGTTGAGAGTGCAGATGTCAAGGTGGATGATATAAAAACAATTGGTATCTTAGCTAAAGATCAATGAGAATCAATGGATAGATTCAAGGGTTGTTTGAAATAGCTGAGCTATAATTGCGCACTATTCCATTAGGACAATGACATCCGCAGAAGAATCATTCTGATGTACAAAATGAGGTACATGACATTCTGTAGAGATAACAAGAGGAGAAACCCTGTCAGAAAATGATACCCTTTTAGAAACAAAGGGGGAGAACAGTAAGTAAAAATTTAAGGGAAGTTTTGGTTAGTAAATAAGAAAGTGATTAGATTAAGTTTTGAAAAGACTCGATCACTAAAAAAAAATTGTATTAAGAAGACTACTCATTTGAAACACAAAAAATCACAATCAACTGAGATAAGAAGTTAGTAAATTAACAGAGGATGAAACCTTGTTAGGAAGAGCTACCTTTTCAGAAACAAAGGGGGGAGAGTAGTCAGAAGCATAGAGCATATTGACAGAAGGAGTCATTCAACTATGACAGGCAGAACATGTCTGTAGGAAGAGTTACCCAAGTTCAGTCTGGTCAATAACATACAGATCTTTACTAGTGGCCAGAGAAGTACTTATACAGACAGATCATAGGAGAATAAACCCTTTGCCATTGATGCCAAAGGGGGATAGAAACTTCATAAAAGGAAAAACTTCATAAGAGGAAAACATCATCATAGGAGGAGTTTTGTATATGAAGTTAGTATGTTGCCCTCAATGACAAAGGGGGAGATTGTTGGATATATTGTCATTGATGTCAATAGTCAATGTGATGATCTATTGTTAAATGACAGATGAGATTGTCATTGATGTCAATAGTATACCATTCAACATAAGATGTCAAACAACATGATCAAAAGCGCAATCTTAGGAGGAGAAGAAAATAGGAGGAGCGAATAGTATGAAGATCAAAGCTCAGAAGGAAGAGCGTATTGCAGAAGAAATTCGTGATTATTGTTGATCACGATAAGATAAAAAATCCAATAATAAAATCTAAGGAGGTTTAGGAAACACAAAGATCAAAACTCGGAAGGAAAAGCGTAAGTTCAACAGCCATCCAATCAGAGTGAGAAGCCTCAACATTCATCCGATTGTCTAAATATAATGCGCATCGTTCATGTGAGTGACCGTGATCTTGAAAGACCATTGGAATATCATGGCCATCGGATCTGCAAGCCATCAACGACAGGAATAGATATTGGAGATTGAAAGGAAAATTAAATCACTCGCAAGTTGTAGTTCCAATATCATCATCGATCGTTGATCTGATTCGAGAATCTCCACAACTGTTAGATAATATTGATGTGGAAGGATAGGATAAGCGGGGCCAAAAGGTTGAGATTTGGATTAGCCGATTACTCGTCAGTCATCAGATCATGTTAAAGTGGAAGGACGGGATAAATCTACAAGAGCTGCATTGCAGGAAAGATCAAGTCGTCGATCCTAGATTCTGATCGAACGAACATCTTTCACTACCAGTCTAAAGATGTGAGGAACTTACGCTCCATCAGTTTGAGTTTTTAAATACCCGGAGCCCAGAAATCCGAAGTGAGTAAGGATCGTTGGATTTGGAGGACACACGAGGATCATTGGATTAGGACTGTTGGTCATCAGACCTCGTCAGCAAGGACGTGTGGGAGATACACGTCAACAAACCTCGTCAGCAAGGACGTGTGGAAGACCACGTCAGGAAGCACACATGGAATAATCAGAAGATGACAAGTGTCAAGAGGAAATTGGCTCATGCCATGTCATAAAGTGACGTAAGCGAGTTACATCACTACGGTAGAATTGCTTCGGGAGTTTCAAATATCAAAAGTTATGAAGTCTTGAAGGACAAAGATCCAAAGTTGCTCTCAACCGTCGATCTAAGAATACACCGGGAGTTAGGATAGCCATTAGATCCAGGAGAAGAGCATGTGCCACATGAGGATCCACGTCAGCAAGACTACGTCAACAATGAAACGTGGCGCAATCATACACTGACAAGTGTCAAGTTGATTCGACATTTCAGGTACATGAAAATCACAAATATGAGTGACACGTGGAAATTACTCAGCTCGTGACATGTCATCAAGTGACGTAAGCAGTTACATCACTCTAAGAGTTTATCTTTGGGATTTTTTACCACCGCACTCGCCCAATGTCCCGAAGTCCCGAATGCTAGATACCCGAACTGAACACAAGATGTCCGATCTGGAGATCACTTCGCGAGCATCCTCGACCATAAATCTACTCAGTGGAAGGATAGTGTAAGTGGAAACATTAACTGACAGCAATTGGTCTCCATCATTGATGACTTACACAACAGGTGATCACTCCGGAGGAAAATGGAGCAACGTTTATACAAGACCTCTGATGTCCCGAACGTCAAAGTCCCGAAGCGGACATAAGTTGTTTGATCTGAAAGATCGCCTTGGAGTATTGTCAACTGTTGATCACACTACAACGAGAATTGAGGCTTGAGAATTCCGAAGCCTGGAGACGCAAAGTATCTCGACCATTGATCAAGAGTGGGACACGTGTCATTAGATTGACAGATTCGAGAGATTTCACATGCTGGAAGTCACAAAAACTTGAAGGGCAAAGTGCCGAAATTATGACAAGCATCCATCTCAATGCATGATTAAGTCATAGCCGTCAGATTTAGTAGTGAAAGGATGAGTGTAAGGTCTAAAGCGAACCGTTGATCTGTCTCCGTGAAATAAACATGAACCGTCCGATTGTTTCGGTGATATTGTAATCAAGAGTTTTGAAATATTGGAAGTCATGAAGACCCGAAGGTCAAAATAACGAAATCCCGTCAGTTGTCCATCTCATTATAAGATCGAATCATAACTGTTGAACTTGATAAACACACAAGAGCTCATCTCGCCTAACATGAGGTCACCGTCGTTGGCCATATGCTATAATAGGTTTAGAGGGATATTATAATATGTTGCTATAGTCACTAAATCTCGTGGTTCTCTAACGCACGGTCATATGTGATGGTTTGAAGTAAGCACCTCCATGGAATCTGGTCTCTGTGAATATAACAAAGATTCAGGATCGAGTATAAAGGATTAAATTAATCCATGACTGTGATCAATTTATGAAAAACCCTCACGGTAAAATAAATAAACAGTAATTACGATTGATTAATCGAAGAGGCACGATGGTCGAAATGAAGGGACACAGATGTGTCACACTCACACCATTTGAAGAGTATATAATCAAGGAAGAGTATTGAGAAAAAATGTGTCTCTGTGGTTCATATTAGAAGATAAAAAATAGGACCAGAGTCCAAGATGAAGAACTGTTTGTTCTAAGGTGCCTGTCAATGTATAATTGAAGATCAAGAACAAAAGAAGACATAGCAATAGTTATGCAATCCAGTACTTGATATAGAAGACCATACAAGCACATGCCGCAACAGACAAGTAGAAAGTACAACAATGGCTGCATGAGTCAAATTCGATGAAGAGAAGAAGAGATTCAATTACATTATAAACTAAGGGTGGTTGGGTGGTGCAAGGGCAGGTTGGATCCTGCAGGGGAGTTGGTGCTTCCTTGTCAATGGTAGCTGACTAAACAGGGGGTCGAAGCTTCCTACCAGTTGGTGCTGGTGAAAAGAGGGAGTTGGTGCTTCCTTGTCAGTTGTAGATGACTAAATAGGGGGTCATAGCCTCCTACCAGTTGGTGCTGGTGAACAAGGTGGCTGCATCCTAATCAGTTGGTGATGATTGAAAAGGAAGAATATCTTCCTTCTATGTAACTTGTAAGAAAATGAATTTTGCAGTTAATAGAAAAGTTTTGGTGGTTTTCCCTGTTGGGTTCCACGATAAAATCTTGTGTTCATAAGAGTTTGTTGTTCATCATATATTGCTTAATTGAATAATTAATATGTGTGATTAATATGGATGAAGTTAAAAATAAAAAGTAGGCAATACTGATTCACCCCCCCCTCTCAGTATTGCTGGATATTCCATCAAGGATGAAGTTTTAGGTAGATTGCCCCTTTCCTTTTTTTTTCATGGGAATGCAGCATGAAAAACCCCTGAGTACTTCCCCACATTTCATGGATGGTAAATGAGGTAAACCGTTTGGTCTGATTACGGGCCTAACCCGGTGGGGACATCAAGTGAGGCCCTAAATAGGCTCCTAACTAGTGATTCGACCCCATAATCACATTCGAGCAAACAACGACACTCATCCACTTGAGTTAACCCACCATGCTAGATTGTCCCTCAACTTTATTTGATTCCACTATCTATTTCTCTTTGTTAAAGTTAATATTAGCTTATGCTGTTCAATTAGATATTAGACTTAGGAATTAATAAAGTTAATTCGACTTTAGTTTATTTTGTGCTTTTATGTCTTATTTCACTTTATTGTGTTTCTTGGTCTATCCTACATTCATAAATTGAATTGACTCGACCTGCTTGTAATCCTGTATAAGAAAACTTTTGCTTTCTCATTATTATATACAATACCAAGAACTCTTTCAAGTTATCTTGGTTTCTTTGTGTGTTTGATTTTAGTAATATGGTATCAGAGTTCAGCTAGAGCCACAAAACCAGAGGATGTAGATTTTCACAATTCCATACAAAGTTTACATCCAGGAATCTAAAACAACATTAGAGCCACATAGTCAGTGAGAGCATGAATACCTAGGGACTATTGCTAGTAGAGATGGATTGAGGGATCGCTAGCGTAGAAAATCGAAGAGCCAAAAGGGTTTCACTGAAACCGAGCATTGTTTCATTTTTCTTTTTGAAGCAAGGTCAATTTTTTTAGACACCACATGACGATTTTCAACTGTTGTTTTTAGGTTCCATTCCCAACTATTGTATGGAACAATAGTACAATTGTACGGAATTTGTATGGAATTGTTTAGAAAAGTGTTGTAAAAATATATTTATGGCCCATATTATCTTATTTCTTAGTTTTCTTGACAATATAGATGAATTGGAAGTAGATTGAAGTTGTTTTTTTCATATATTGGTGCCCATATTTGCAAATATGGAAGTTTTAACTACTAATTTGTTAATTTTTAGCAAATCCAAGGAAAATTTGATTTTTTGGTGCTATTTATGAATATATCTGAGTGATTATGAGATAGTGGTGAGCATATTTTCCTAGATCTACATGTTCTTCAACTAGTTGAGAGCATATATGACTCTTATTGGGCTGGTGATGAGCATATTTCCCTAGTTTTGCGTATTTTTGGGTTGTTTGGGGGCATATTTATTGTTAATCTATAATATTTTCATCATACTACTATGTTTTTGGGTTATTTTTAACCTTCACCTATGGCATATTTACCAAACATCATGCTAGAAGGGAGTCAAAGGTTCACAGGAAATAACTACAACACATGGAAGTAATGGATGTTGACCATTTTTTAGTACAGGTGCTTGGCGAATATTGTCCTTGGTAAACTTACCCGACCTACAGTTGTAGGTAAATACCATGTTAAGTTTGATGAGAAAGACAAAGAAGCTATGATGTTGATTAAGTTGGTTGTGACAAATGAGATGCTTACAAAGGTCCATAAAAGTAAGACTTCCTCGACGACCTAGACACATTTAAAATATTTGCATGAGACTTCGAACAAGGGAATAGACTTCTTCTTGAAGAACATGTTGTTTTTGATAATGATGGATGAACATTTTCTCAAGATCAAAGATATCTGAGAAAATTTGATGGACATTGGTCGAGAGATGGAGGAAGAAGGCATGGTGGTAGTCAAACTGAAAAGTTTACCATGTTCTTACAAGCACTTTATTGAGACCTTGAACATCAATTCTACGAATTTTGAAATAAATTTTGATGAGATTTACAATAATCTCTTACACTAGGACATATAGACGAAATAGTTTGGTAGTAGCAATGAGACAAAGGGTTTCGAGCAAGCATTCACTGCCAAATTAAAGGGAAAAGGCAAATGGACCAAGAAGAAAGGACAAAACAATGGTATGATGTCACCAAGGATTATAGGACCATCAAATTCCATTACTGTGGTAAGGAGGGACATATGAAGAAACACTTCAAAAAGAGGTTGGTTGACTAGAAAACCAATCAGAGAGGGCCTCAACAATGAGATCATGTCATAGAGAATACAAAGGAGAAGGAGTCAACCTTCTATTCATTTATGGCCATGACACGGACAAATCAACTTGGGTCATCCACTTAGTTCATTGATTTAGGTGCATCATGTCATTTAACCAACATACATGATTGTTTGACAGAGTACATGCCTTATTATTCCAAGGATTTGATGTTTGGTGGTGGGGAGGAGTATATAGTCGTTGGAAAAGGAAATGTGCAGATTTCCTTTGGAGGAAAAATGTTAATCTTCCTCAATGTATACTATGTTTTAGGTATGGATCTTAATATGCTTTCAGTTAGTCAGATTATGTGGCACAACCCCCAACTAGATGCCAATTTTAGCAATTACAAGTGCTACTTAGTTGACAAGGAAACCAAGAAGACTATTGCTCTTGGTGTAGAGGACCACCGACTGTTCATATTGGTGGATATTGGATAGGTCAGAGAGCATGTACTAGTAGCTAAGAGTGCATCAAATATCACTACACTATGGCATCAGAGGTATGGGCACCTCAACTTGGCCTACCTCTCTTAGTTGGCACGAGAGAATCTTGTAGATGGACTTCGGTAAATTCGACAAAAAATCTAGGGAGTTTGTGGAGCTTACCTAGTAGGGAAGTAGGACAGAGAGCCATTTGATGAAGGGAAAGCATGGAGAGCACAAAGATTCCTTCACCTAGTTCATGCAGACATTTGTGGTCCAATGAACATGACATCAATCAACAATGCTAGGTATTTCATTATGTTTGTTGATGATTATAGTAGGAAAATATGGGTATATTTTTTGAAATTGAAATCTGAAATGCTTAATGAATTTCAAAAGTTCAAAGCCTTAGTAGAAAAAGAGACAGGTTGTCACATTATATTTCTTAGGTCATATATTGGTGGTGAATTTTGTTCCAAAGAATTCAATAACTTTTGTGTTGAACATGGGATCAAAAGACAATTCACTACACCTTACACTTCACAACAAAATGGAGTGGTTGAAAGGAAAAACCACACTATCACAGAGATGGCGGGTGTATGTTTCAGAATAGGTGTATTCCAAACAAATTTTGGGCTAAGGTAGTAATCAAAATAATATACTTGTTGAATAGATCTCCAACCATGGCGGTGAAGTAGAAGACTCCAGAGGAAGCATGGTTTGGAAGAAAGCCCAAATTCAACCATCTTAAAGTCTTTGGTTCTACTTCCTACACTTGGATTCCAAATGAAAAGAAAATCAAGTTAGATCCAGAGAGAAAAAATATGATGATCACAAGGTACAACAACAATCACAAAGCCTACAAGTTAGTTGATATTAACACCAATCAGGTGAGATTTAGTAGAGATGTTGTTTTTGACGAGTGATGTAGGAGCATCCTTGGGCTCAAGCAATCCACATCACCCAAAAAATAAAAATAAAAATATTTCCATTTTGCAAATAGGAAATAAGTCGAATAAGGACTGTGTTAGTGGTCCATTTTATTTAGTTAGTTTGTTGTAAATTCGAACTATTGATTACTCCTACAACTACTCTTTCCATGCTAAAATATCGTGCTGAAACACATGTTGAAACTCATGTTGAAACTCGTGCTAAAACACATTCTGAAACTCGTGCTGAAACTACCACGTATAGAGAAATTTTACAAGTGTCATGATGAAACACATGCCGAAAATCATGTTGAAACACATGTTGAAACTCGTGCTAAAAATGCCACGTATAGAGAAATTTTACAAGCGTCATGCTGAAACTTGCGTTGAAACTCATGTTGAAACTCTCGCGTGTATTGAAATTTTACAAGTTTCACAATATTTCTTCGTTTACAACACTGTGTCCACACGCATTTTATTTTGCCACGCTGGTATGCATTCATGATGAGTCACAACTATTGTTAGGTAAAAGAACTTGCGGATAAAGAACAAAGTGTGACCCGAGACCAAAAGGAAGTTGAAGCGGTTCGGAAGACAGAGAGACGGTTTGGGTAACAAATCGTTCTTGGAAGGAAGACAAATCATTTTAGAGCCGAGGAGGAGTTTTAAAAAGAAATGGAGCACGATTTTGAAGGGTTGGTGAACCATGAAGTAAGGAAATCGTAGAAGGTGGACTGGAGAGAAAGATTCCAGGTTGGGTGAGCACGCAGGAAGGGCGAAACATAATCTCAGCCCATACACGCAGACCATTACCCTCTGGACGATTTCGTAGTGGTTTTCAACCACAGAAGTAGAAATTCATGGTTGTCTTTTAACCTAGGCTTGATGTAATCTAAATCCTGTTATTTACTTCGAATCAATAAGATATTGGTGCTTCCTTTCGTGTTTTTTCTGGTGCTTAAGTCCCCATTTGAAGTTCCTTATTATTTAGCAAAAGTATTTATGTTTTTCTTTTCCGTCGTGTATTCTGTAGCAAGGGGGAAAACTTTGTTTGGAATCATATTCGATGGTCTTATGGGAATGGGATGTATCTTTAGGAGGACCAGAGGGAGAAGGAGTATTGGAGGAAGTGGTTTTGCATGCAATTCTAGTGGTTACATCATTTTGGGACATGTGTACTTCCTCTATCTCTTCCTCTTCTCCCACTCCATAATNTGAAGTACCAAACAAGAAAGATAGTGAAAATATTGCTCCTGGAATTGATGAAGTTAACAATAGGAGATCGGTGGGTGAAACTTCTCAAGTTAAGGATGAAGAAGCTTCTGATGCACATAATAGTGACATTGATGTTGAATCTCCAACAATAGAACAACAAAAAAAATTGAGTGATGATTATCTCAAAAATCTTTCCATCCCCTTTTAATGATACACTAAGACTCCTTCTCAAAAAAATAAAATAAAAAAAAATCTCTGTCCAGGAAGCTGCAAGGACTATGCTCAATGAAGAAAAATTGTCTGATGGATATTGGATGGATGATGTAAGCACAAAAGTATACATATTGAAAAAAGGCCAGCTGAGGATTAATAGTAATAATACTCCTTATGAACTATGGTTTGGAAGAGCTCCATCGGTAAAATATTTCAAGGTCTTTGGAAGTAAGTGTTGCATCAAAAGGCTTGATAAGAATTTCATAAAATTTGATGCCAGATTTGATGACGGTATCCTTCTTGGATATGATTCTACCAAGAAAGCATACAGATGCTACAATCTTAGGTTATATAAGATTGTTGAGAGTGCATATGTCAAGGTGGATGATATAAAAACAATTGGTATCTTAGTTAAAGATCAATGAGAAGCAATGGATAGATTCAAGGGTTGTTTGAAATAAATGAGCTATAATTGTGCACTATTCCATTAGGACAATGACATCCACAGAAGCATCATTCTGATGTACAAAATGAGGTACATGACATTCTGTAGAGATAACAAGAGGAGAAACCCTGTCAGAAAATGATACCCTTTTAGAAACAAAGGGGGAGAACAGTAAGTAAAAATTTAAGGGAAGTTTTGGTTAGTAAATAAGAAAGTGATTAGATTAAGTTTTGAAAAGACTCGATCACTAAAAAATTTTTGTATTAAGAAGACTACTCATTTGAAACACAAAAAATCCCAATCAACTAAGATAAGAAGTTAGTAAATTAACAGAGGATGAAACCTTGTTAGGAAGAGCTACCTTTTCAGAAACAAAGGGGGAGAGTAGTCAGAAGCATAGAGCATATTGATAGAAGGAGTCATTCAGCTATGACAGGCAGAACATGTCTGTAGGAAGAGTTACCCAAGTTCAGTCTGGTCAATAACATACTGATCTTTACTAGTGGTTAGAGAAGTACTTATACAGACAGATCATAGGAGAATAAACCCTTTGCCATTGATGCCAAAGGGGGAGAGAAACTTCATAAAAGGAAAAACTTCATAAGAGGAAAACATCATCATAGGGGGAGTTTTGTATATGAAGTTAGTATGTTGCTCTCAATGACAAAGGGGGAGATTGTTGGATATATTGTCATTGATGTCAACAGTCAATGTGATGATTTGTTGTTAAATGACAGATGAGATTTTCATTGATGTCAATAGTATACCAGTCAACATAAGATGTCAAACAACATGATCAAAAGCGCAAGCTTAGGAGGATAAGAAAATAGGAGGAGCGAATAGTATGAAGATCAAAGCTCAGAAGGAAGAGCACATTGCAGAAGAAATTTGTGATTATTGTTGATCATGATAGGATAAAAAATCCAATGATAAAAGCTAAGGAGGTTTAGCAAACAAAAAGATCAAAACTCGGAAGGAAAAGCACAAGTTTAACAGCCGTCCGATCAGAGTGAGAAGCCTCAACATCCATCTGATTGTCTAAATATAACGCACATCGGTCATGTGAGTGACCGTGGTCTTGAAAGACCATTGGAAGATTGTGGCCGTCAGATCTGCAAGCCATCAACGACAGGAATAGATATCGGAGATTGAAAGGAAAATTAAATCACTCGCAAGTTGTAGTTCCAATATCATCATCGATCGTTGATCTGATTTAAGAATCTCCACAACCGTCAGATAATATTGATGTGGAAGGATAGGATAAGCAGGGCGAAAAGGTTGATATTTGGATTAGCCGATTACCCGTCAGTTTTCAGATCGTGTTAAAGTGGAAGGACGGGATAAATCTACAAGAGCTGCATTGCAGGAAAGATCGAGCTGTTGATCCTAGATCCTGATCGAACGAACATCCTTCACTACCGGTCTAAAGATGTGAGGAACTTACGCTCCATCAGTTTGAGTTTTGAAATACCCGGAGCCCGAAAATCTGAAGTGAATAAGGATCGTTGGATTTGGAGGACACATGAGGATCATTGGATTAGGACTGTTGGTCATCAGACCTTGTCAGCAAGGACGTGTGGGAGATACACGTTAGCAAACCTCGTCAGAAAGGATGCGTGGAAGACCACGTCAGGAAGTACACATGGCATAATCAGAACATGACAAGTGTCAAGAGGAAATTGGCTCGTGCCATGTCATCAAGTGACGTAAGCGAGTTACGTCACTCCAGGAGAATTGCTTCGGGAGTTTCAAATATCAAAAGTTACGAAGTCTCGAAGGACAAAGATCCGAAGTTTCTCTCAGTCGTCGATCTAAGAATACACCGAGAGTTAGGATAGCCGTTAGATCCAGGAGAAGAGCATGTGACACATGAGGATCCACGTCAGCAAGACTAGGTCAACAATGACATGTGGCGCAATCATACACTGACAAGTGTCAAGTTGATTCGACATTTCAGGTACATGAAAATCATGAATATGAGTGACACGTGGCAATTACTCATCTCGTGACACGTCCTCAAGTGACATAAGCAGTTACGTCACTCTAAGAGTTTAGCTTCAGGATTTTTTACCACCGCACTCGCCCAATGTCCTGAAGTCTAGAATGCTAGATACCCGAACTGAACACGAGATGTCTGATCTGGAGATCACTTCGCGAGCGTCCTCAACCATAAATCTACTCAGTGGAAGGATAGTGTAAGTGGAAACGTTAACCAAAAACAACTGGTCTCCATCATTGATGACTTACACAACAGGTGATCACTTCGGAGGAAAATGGAGCAACGTTTATACGAGACCTCTGATGTCCCAAATGTCAAAGTCTCGAAGCGAACATAAGTCGTCTGATCTGAAAGATCGCCTCGGAGTATTGTCAACCGTTGATCACACTACAACGAGAATTGAGGCTTGAGAATTTCGAAGCCCGGAGACGCGAAAGGATCTTGACCATTGATCAAGAGTGGGACACGCGTCAGTAGATTGACAGATTCGAGAGATTTGACATGCTGGAAGTCACAAAAACACGAAGGGCAAAGTGCCGAAATTATGACAAGCATCCATCTCAATGCATGATTAAGTCATAGCCATCAGATTTAGCAGTGAAAGGATGAGTGTAAGGTCTAAAGCAAACCGTTGATCTGTCTCCGTGAAATAAACATGAACCGTCCGATTGTTTTGGCGATATTGTAATCAAGAGTTTCAAAATATTGGAAGTCATGAAGACCCGAAGGTCAAAATGCTAAAATCCCTTCAACCGTCCATCTCATTATAAGATCAAATCATAACCGTTGAACTTGATAAACACTCAAGAGCTCATCTCGCCTAACATGAGGTCATCGTCATTGGCCATATGCTATAATAGGTTTAGAGGGATATTATAATATGTTATTATAGTCGCTAAAGCCCATGGTTCTCTAACGCACGGTCATATGTGATGGTTTGAAGGAAGCGCCTCCATGGAATCTGGTCTCTGTGAATATAACAAAGATTTGAGGTCGAGCATAAAGGATTAAATTGATCCATGACTACGATCAATTTATGAAAAACCCTCACGGTAAAATAAATAAATAGTAATTACGATTGATTAATCGAAGAGGCGCGATGGTCGAAATGAAGGGACACAGATGTGTCACACTCACACCATTTGAAGAGTATATAATCAAGGAAGAGTGTTGAGAAAAAATGTGTCTCTTATTAGAAGATCAAAAACAGGACCAGAGTCCAAGATGAAGAACTGTTCGTTTTAAGGTGCTTGTCAATGTCTAATTGAAGATCAAGAACAGAAGAAGACATAGCAGCAGTTATGCAATCCAGTACTTGATATAGAAGACCATACAAGCACAGGCCGCAACAGACAAGTAGAAAGTACAACAATGGTTGCATGAGTCAAATTCAATGAAGAGAAGAAGAGATTCAATTGCATTATAAACTAAGGGTGGTTGGGTGGTGCAAGGGCAGGTTGGAGCCTGCAGGGGAGTTGGTGCTTCCTTGTCAATGGTGGCTGACTAAACAGGGGGTCGAAGCTTCCTACCAGTTGGTGCTGGTGAAAAGAGGGAGTTGGTGCTTCCTTGTCAGTTGTAGCTGACTAAACAGGGGGTCGTAGCCTCCTACCAGTTGGTGCTGGTGAAAAAGGGTGTGGGTGCATCCTGATCAGTTGGTGATGATTGAAAAGGGAGAATATCTTCCTTCTATGTAACTTGTAAGAAAATGAATTTTGCAGTTAGTAGAAAAGTTTCGGTGGTTTTCCCTGTTGGGTTCCACGATAAAATCTTGTGTTCATAAGGGTTTGTTGTTCATCATATATTGCTTAATTGAATAATTAATATGTGTGATTAATATGGATGAAGTTAAAAAGAAAAAGTAGGCAATACTGATTCACCCCCCCCTCCTCAGTATTGCTGGATATTCCATCAAGGATGAAGTTTTAGGTAGATTGTCCCTTTCCTTTTTTTTTCATGGGAATACAACATGAAAAACCCCTGAGTACTTCCCCACATTTCATGGATGGTAAACGAGGTAAATCGTTTGGTTTGATTACGGGCCTAACCCGGTGGGGACATCAAGTGAGGCCCTAAATAGGCTCCTAACTAGTGATTTGACCCCATAACCACATTTGAGCAAACAACAACACTCATCCACTTGAGTTAACCCACCGTGCTAGATTGTTCCTCTCCTTTATTTGATTCCACTATCTATTGCTCTTTGTTAAAGTTAATATTAGCTTATGCTGGTCAATTAGATATTAGACTTAGGAATTAATAAAGTTAGTTCGACTTTAGTTTATTTTGTGATTTTATGTCTTATTTCACTTTATTGTGTTTCTTGGTCTATCCTACATTCATAAATTGAATTGGCTCGACCTGCTTGTAATCCTGTATAAGAAAACTTTTGCTTTCTCATTATTATATACAATACTGAGAACTCTTTCAAGTTATCTTGGTTTCTTTGTGTGCTTGATTTTAGTAATATGGTATCAGAGTTCAGCTAGAGCCACAAAATCAGAGGATGTAGATTTTCACAATTCCATACAAAGTTTACATCCAGGAATCTAAAACAACATTAGAGCCACATAGTCAGTGAGAGCATGAATACCTAGGGACTATTGCTAGTAGAG
>JZKD02S1659026.1:567023-578978 GCA_000966675.3 Picea glauca
GGTCTCCAACATCACTTGCAAAGGTTGGGGACTTCTTCCTCTTACTCTTCCTCTTCCTATTCCTTTTAGACTTCCAGTTACTAGTAGTTAGACTTTCACCAGAAGATGGAAAAGGAGGAGAAGTAGACTTTGTTGATGAAGAAGGTAAAGGATCAACATCCATTCTATGCCCATGACATAAGGTGCTTAAATGAAAAGCATCAAGAGAATTTGAGATATTCAGCGTGGTCCACAACCAAATCGGTAAACCCAATAATGCTCAAAGTGGCCACCAATGCTTCCAAAAAATGGAAAAGCACAAGAATCCCTTTGGAAAGCGGTCCCTTGGTTGGTATCCTCAAGAAATTTGGCCATGACATTCTTACGCACAAGTTCATCCCCTCTGGGATTGTTCACGTCCGAAAAAATATCACACATTGACTCTAGCAAACCAATGGTGTTGGGTGCGGGTTGATTTTGAGGAAAAGTCCAGTTTTGGAAAGTAAAGCTTAATTTGGAAAAAGACAGTTAGAAGGAAAAGCAACACGTGTAAGGAAAAGCTGCATGCAAAGGAGGAAATCATGCAAGGTGCGCAGGCAGTAATACCTAACCATGTTAGGGTTAGGTTTTTGGCAAGAGATTGTAATGGCTAATAAGACTGTAAAATAGTATAAATAAGCACCTAGGAGGTCGGCGTCGGGGTCCCCGAGTTGTTGTTGATGGTTCGAAGTGTGTTCCAAGTTAATTTTGAATTGTAAGAAATTGTTGTGATACTTTTTGGTAATTTGTTGAGCTATAGAAGAGTCAGGTAGCTAGATCTTGAGGGTTAGATCATAGGCTGAGGAGCCTGGTATGATCTAGTCCGCCTCATAGAGGTTGTGGAACCTCTTTCTTGATTGTATGATCAAAAGTGTAGTGTGCGCAACGCCATATTATGCAGTAATTATAAATAAAATCGCCTAAGAAGCCAAATCTTTGTGGATGTAGCCCAAGAGGGGGTGAACCACAGTAAAACCTGTGTACTTTGTGATGATTGGATGTCTATTTACTTTCTGTTAATGGTTGATCATATTTAATTCATGTTAATGATTGATTTAAACATATGTGGTTAGCTAGATCTATTAGATTGCATGCAAGGGTTAAACAGATGAATGGATCTTAGAATAATAGATTGAATAATCAGTGTAAGGCCTGAAGAAGATCAAGTATACTCCCAGATCTCCACTCTTTCCTAGACTACAAGCACCTTAGAATTGCAATCATCCATAGAACTATCTCGGGTGAGACTGCATAGTATCTTCTGTGCATTGTGTTGCCTTATGGTTTACCAGAAGGGTTGATAGTTTTAGAGGATTTTGTTGGAAACATGTCCAGATCTGAACCTGGGTCAGCCCAAGAAGTAGAAAGAAAGAGTAATAACCAACAAATGGTTTTGTTACTTGCTGGAACTGCATGGGATTGAGTGAATGGGATCCGTAGAAAAAGCATGTGGAGAATGATGGTATAAAGAGGGAATGTTTAGATCGTGGAATCCAATGAAGGCGAAGATCGAACGATGGTTGAAAACAAAGGAGCTTGAATTTGTGAAGAAGGATAACAGAAACCCTAAGATAACACTGCACAAATATCTATACTAGTATGCATTTAACGACCTGCATGAGGTATTTTTCTATGATTTCCTGCATGTGTTGTAGTAGTGGCTATTGAGGTTGAAATACAACCACCCTACAAATCGAATCAGACAAATCGAGAGGAATCTTGTGGATATCGAGTAGTTACAAAAAGTTAGTAACAAATTCACGTGCGTAGTAGATTTTAGGTTTGACAATATTGTTGCAGGGTTTATCACATAATTTTCAGTAGATACCAAGAAGTCTTGCAGTGCAGCAGAGCATGAGTTTCTCAAAGGACCCATAGGTAGGTATATCATATTGTTGTATACTTCAATCACGATTTTAACATATAACAACAATGTGATGACTATGGAATCATGCAACTAAACTTCCTTGTGTGTATGGGGGAAGGGGGGGAAGCACTGAAAGAGGTGGAGAAATGGAGGAAGAGATGGATAAGGGAAAGAAGAAGGATGCCATGGACCCAATCATGATGGAGTAAGATCAGATAAAGCAGATAATGCCAACAAATGGAAAGACGTGCAGTGGAGTACTCTACCAATATAATATGAATAATAAGAAGAGAGACATAGTTGATAGAGAGGGTTTGGTAAGTGATGAGGAAGAGGTAGAGGATCTTCGTGTTGTGGAACAAATTGAGGAAATATCGCGCGCAACATATGAAAGGAAGACATGCGACCCAAGGGCAGGAATAGAAGGCAGAACTCCCATCCATGTCAATGCCAGTGTGGAACCCATAACCCCATGTGCGACTAATACACCCGAAAGAACGCCACCGTTTAGACAACCGAATTTTAGTGGAAGAAAGACAGTAAGAGGTACATCCAAACAAGGAGCAACAACTGGATGATCGAGTTTAAGAAGTAGTAGTCAAATATATACATCGAGGTAGTAGTTCAACACAGTTTAAGATGGCAAGACATGTTCCCACCATTAGGTTACCACAATTTTAGGGAGAGGCATCTCAGGACCCTGAAAAGCATTTATTCATCTGCGAGAAGATCTGGGAAGAAAAACAGATCACAAATGAGAATACAAAACTTGTGTAGTTATCTATCACACTAAGAGACCGCGCACTGGACTGGTACAGGATCCTAGCTGTAAATAGTCCACCAAGAACAACAAGGACGATTGCAGATGTCAAGAAGATATTGATTCATGAATTTCAGAAGCCTAGTTCAAAATATTAGTACATGAATGAAATGATTGAAATCAGACATAAACCAGGTGAATTTGTTTTGGATATTGATCAGAGGTCCAAACGGTTGAAGGGTAAGTTGAAGTATGTCATGACTGACATGCAACATAGACATCTCTTTGTGAATTCGTTGTTACCACATCTGAAATACCCACTGAGACAACAAAAGTTTCCAAATCAGGTAGAGGCTCTGCAGGTAGCCTTACAACTGGAAGAGAAACAATATCAAAAGACAGATCCATCAATAGAGGAGATGAAGGAGGATCTGAAGAACCTCACATTTCAACTAAACCAGAAAAAGGGCAAAGAGAAAATAGAAGTTGTTTGGTGTACCACATGCAGGACATAAGAACACCATAAGAATGAATGCCCAACTTTCGCGCAGTACATGGCCACAAGAGTACCGAACCCTTTTCCAACAGGAGGACCATGGTGCGAGATCTGTAAGACACATGGGCATGATCCATTTCATTGTCCCATGATGTAGAAGTATCAGACAATACCCAAGAATTCATACTGCATTTTTTGCAAATTAGTGGGTCATGATGATAAGGATTGTAGGACAATGGACTTGATGAGGGAAAGAACTTTACACACCTATAGGGTGCAGGAAGAAATGATGACAGGGCAAGTTGCACCTCATTTTAACCAGGTACCATCTCCATACAACACTGCGCAACAAAATTATAACACCGTGCAACCACAATATAATAACACGCAGCCACATTATAACTCTGCGTAGTATAATCAGGTGCCTCAGTACAACACACCACGAGGAGACCAAACTGGCTACAGAGGTGGAGGACAAGGTAGAGGAGGATTTGGAAGAGGCAGAGGTCCAGTAGTGTGCCACAACTTCCAACAACTAGGACATTATGCAAGGGAATGAACACTTCCACCTACGACATGTATGTACCGTCGCGCAGCAGACCATGACACATAAGCTTGTCCGACATTATTGGGGAAGATCCAGGATAAGAGGAATTAGAACAATCATAATTTTTAGTGGATCTTTGCAGAAGACATGGATGATGGAAGAAATATCAATATAGTCACTCGTGAAGGAGCTAAGATAGAACCTGACGCAGTGAGACAGGGTCCAACACAACACCAATGGGTGAAGAAAATAACTAAAACACTGAATCACTTTGATGCGCAGACAGAAAATGAGACATTCAAGGAGGCCAAACAGGAGTTCCTCAAACAAGATGTTGTGTCTACATCCATTGTGCAACATAGTCATAACGTACCAATGTACGAGATACCTTTATCAATGGATCACACCAACGAAGCACCACCTTTAGCGCAAGTAAGTACCATAAAGACTTTTCTGCAATCTTGTGTGAAGATAATGAATGATCCATCATCTATTAAAGTTTTGCAAAATATGTAGAAATATCTAACACAGAGGTAGAGGGGAAGTTAGAGCAGAAAACCATCAATCACCTCCATACAAGAAGGAGGACAAGTAGATAATTCAGAATGAATGCCAACATTGGAGATTTCAATATGGGGGATATTATATTGGATTTAGGCCCTGAGTTAAATGTGTTACCCAAGATATGGCAGTGTATGGGAGATCCCACACTAGGCTATTCACATGTCCAGTTGAAATTATCAAATCAACACATAGTTCTACCAATTGGAAGGTTGAAGGGTGTGACAGTATATTTGGATGGAGTATGCACTAAGGCAAACTTTGAAGTGATAGAAATAGTGGATGGAAAAACACCTTATCCGACATTTCTTGGCTTGAATTGGACATTTGATAATCAGGCCATAATCAACTTGAAGACAAGGAAGATGACATTCAAATCAGGAGAATACAGAGTCATTACACCATTAGAACCTTCAAAGGAGAAAGGTTTGTGGAACCTACCTATTTGGATCTAGAGGAAATCAACCAACTTTACGAAACCATCGTGCATGAAAAAGATTATGTTAACCCAACTACAGAGGGGGTACTCAGCTCGAGAAACATCACATCATGTGCTTCTGACTCACATACAGGTATGGAGAATTGACAACATAGATTACATGAAGCCTCGACAAGATGGTGCGCAAGAATAGACCGCATAGTAAGATGGGTTGGTACAAAGATAAGGGAACCCCCCAGTTTTCATGGGGTAGATGACTTAGAATAATTCCTAACAAGATACGAAGATGAAGTGTCATAAAATCAGAGACTCTTAGCCCTAGAAATTTCACTCAAGGATACACCTGCAAGATGGTGGGGTGTTCATAAATAAACAATTCAGGACTGGTACCAATGTAAGAGGTTACTGTGCATTAGATTCAGTGCATAATAGGACAACAGTAAAATGCAAAGGTATGATGGGAAAAGAACACCAGCAGAACACTTGGAGAAGTGCAGGACACAATGGAGGATGACACCACCAGAGGAATGGTCCCATCACTTCATCCATACATTGGACGGAATCCCAGAAAAATGGTATGTAGACCAAGAGATGTGCAGAGGTACTACTTAATTGATAGCCTTACAACAAAATTTTGTAGTAACCTTTTCATTTGAACATGATAACCCCAACATTGATTCAACACTAAAACATATAAGAGGTGTAATATTTGTTTATGAACCGGAGGTTGAACTCATGACAGAGTATTGTTGAGGGGTCCTAATTCCCTTTAAATCAACAGCAGGAACCAAAGCCGCCACCGAGGCTCAATTAGACTCTGCAGCATTTGAAAGTGGAATGGTTCTCCGGATATGTCGATCCGACCAAATAATCGATGGGAATTACGTAGTGATTGAAATGATATCTTCTTATGAAAAATCCTCCTTCAGTTTAAACATTTTGTTTTGTATTTTCTTTTATTAGGTGGGTATGCTAAAAGATAAGTGTTGGTATAAACCAGCTGTGTAAAAAGGGGGAAATCTTAACTACTGAAGAAGGCTGAGCTTGGGATAACCCTCGTGCTCYAACATGCAGACAAATATTTTCACACCTATGACAAGTTGAGTACTAATACATCAACTTGTYGGTATTTCAATTATTGACTGAGATACAATTATCGAAAGAAAACATACATGCAATAAAATGATGGCAAGAAAATTAGTTTCCTTAGCTCTAATCACTAATCACACATTAACACAACGATTTTATTTTTCATCATTAGAGATAAGAACTATAAAAATATTGAATCAGTTAACTTATCAATAGATTCAGAAACTCTTATTCATTACAACATCCATTCTTCAGATAAAGTCAGAAGTAATTCCTCTTTATGATCCAATCACACACGCCTTTGATGTAAAACATAAACTCGTCTCTAGTCCTAAACATGACTTCTCAATTAAGGTAGTTTTGAAATAGTTCTTTACAATTTCAAAAATGATGGTCTTTTCCAAAACCATCGAGCCCTTCTAAAAGGTCGATTCTCTTATTTATAACAAATTATTACTAAATATAATTATCAAAAGTGTAAGCTAAGTAAAACAAAACATCACCACATGGTGCTTCCATCTCTCTGTCTTCTAAAAGTCATCAAATGGTTTCACTTAAGTGGATCACTCTTTTCATACTCTGACCATTTGACGAAGAGTTCCTCGCATGTGTTGATATACAGGAATCTATGTTGGTCCATCGGGGCTGAAAGGATCTCCTTTATCTCCACTGCCCATGCCCGATACTTGACTACTTTAACACTTAACTAATGTAATACTATTTGAGCCTTGATCGGATGCTCCATGAACTATTGTACTTGACCTGACTCCATGTTTGCCACCTTTTCTATCTCTACATTCCACGATGAGTCTTGTTTTGCATGTTGTTTGATTATGTCATGCAAGTCGACAAAGTCCTCGGGTGAGATGAATTCTTGGAGACCAATGTTTCTCATCGCCCGATTGATCTTGGTCCAACTTCTTTCACAATCGGCCCATTTCTATTGAATCTCCTGTTGAGTTTCTTATGCCATCTTCACCCAATATTCGACCGACTTTTTTTATACGGTCAATGTTGTTGTCCCTTAGCACCCAAATGTTGTGTTCTTCGGCATCTCGACCCTTTTGAACCACACTGATGTAATCAATTGTTTCCACTGCTTGGTGGGCCTTCTCATACCATATTTCCATGTCTTTGCACGTTGCAAGTGCCATAAGGGTGTCTTCTTGGAAGTTGGCTATCCCTGTAGTGAAAAGGTGCCACTCACTTGTGAATTTGTTGTAAGCATCTTGTAATTCACTTCTCAAAAATATCATGGTTTCTGTGGAGTCCTGATAGTATTTTGTCAAATGGCGCGGATGCTCCAACTCCTTTAGCGCAGCAACCAACTCCTCTTCATCTTTCCTGCGTTGATAAGCTTAGATGTCTTAGCATGCTATGTGTTGATCAATTTCTCCTCTGTGGTGATGAGGATGGAACTGTCCAAAGTAAGCCTCCTTTTCTTGGTGGTTCTCTTTATAATGGATTTCCTCTTTTGGTCGTGGGCGATTGCTTATATATCGGTGACCTCATTCACAAGTTTGGGGATTTTTTGCTCTCCCCAAGTAAGAGTGTTTCCCAAGCTCCCGACGGTGTATATCTGTTCAAGACTAGGTTCCTGAACCTCCTTTGTATGTCCCAAAGGCTCGGCCTCCGGTTGTTCCCCATCGGGGGGTAAAGTACTGGCCAAAATTGAGGAATCAGGGGCAAGCTCAATACTTACTTGGTAATCAACTATCGAGATGTTGATTTCCTGTTGTGGAATTTCCTCCCCTTGTTCTCCCGATCCTAGCTCATCTCTCGAGATGTCCATTGGGGTTCCTGGTAAGTCAAGTGGCTCAGTGTCCAAGGCACTTTCTACCTCATGTTCATTCTACGAATGACTCTGACTTGGAGCATCGGGACCCGGGGTGGATGCTTTCTCAGGTTCTTTCTCCTCTGTGATTTGCACTGGAGTCACCAGGGAAACCTCCGAACTCTCCTCATCATCATAGATAGTTATTAAATCATACAAAGGGTTTGGTACGCTAGTCCTCCCTATCGTCCTTGATATCTCAGGTTGGGTTGAAATTCCCCTAGTGATCTGACTTGTGGTGGTGGAATTTCAGGGTTTTCTGGCCTAGTGATTCTTTCAAGTTGTATCGAATCTGAGCCACTTACCTCTCATCTGCTTGCGATTGGGTTGTCAGTGGGAACCCTCGTCATCTCTATGATATCTATGTCATTCTGTCGTTGATCAATGACTCTTTGTGCCTCCGAAACCAAGCACAATCCACTTGTATGTGCCTCTGGTGTCAATAAAAATTCCCTTTTCTCTGCCTTTGTGGTCTCTACCGCTCTGATTTCTTCCCTGGCTCTGAGGTCCTATTGAGATGACTACTCTATCATTTCCACCTGTTCGTCCATGCTCGTGGCCTTGAACCTGGTCATGTTTGGGTTGGCCATCCTCTACACCACCTTGTCCCAGTCTTGGGTGCTCTCTGTGAACATTTCGTCCTCAAACTTATCATGAGCATACAACCAACATGATGATACTTACGATGCATGTTGGAGGACCAGGCCTTTAGGGCCGTGCTTGCGAAATCGGCCTGTCAGGAACCTGAATTCAAGTTGGCTCAGCCCTTCTTGTTTGGCTTGAGCAGTATCCTTCACCAGATAGAACCCCACATGGAAACCGTAGGGTATGAAGGCTTGTTTCTTGTCTTTGACCAATGTGGCATTATATCCCTGTAGGATGGTTTGATAACAGATTTCTCCCATGACGAGCCGGTCTGGGACATGAGCGGGTAGGATATGTGGTGCTTTGGTGCCCTCGAACACCTTGATGTAGGTTGAGCATTTATCCAAGTACCAATGGCCTACCTTGCCTATCATTTTCTTGGTTGTCGCCGATAGCCTTGGGCATTCCTTCTTAAAAATAATAAAATAAATGTGGGCGATGAATTCATCACAGATGAGTGCATAATATTTCTTATACCTGCTCTCCCATAGTACGTTGAAGTAGACGTGGATCGGGAGATCTACAACATGCCCGCTTAGATTCATGCCAACAAAGATGTTCCTTGCACACATGACATCGAATAGGTACCAGGCCATGTATAAAGTTGGTGCCTCTCCTTCCTTCGGTGTCTAAGCCTGATGTACACATATGCTTAATTGTTTTGAGATTATTTCTCCCCGGTTGAAGCTACTCCCGATGATTGCAATTATGTATGCCAAAGGCATCCATGCTTCTGAAAACTTGGAGCAGTCCTTTTCTCCATATAACCAACAGATGAGAGCCATCAAATAGATGTATGGATCTTTGATATTAATCGTTCGATACCAACCATTTGTCCGATTAGTGAATTTCTTGTCCTTCTTCCACCATGAGGCCATCAACCGACTGGTGTCATGGAACTCATAAAACTTCACTATGAAGTCCGTGTTGAGCCGCTCCTCTGGGTCCCTAAGCTTATAGTACTTCTGGACTTCTGTTGGGAGGAAAACTTCAACGCATCCATTGTTATCATCATTGATCAAGCATTTATGCATGTCCATGTGGTCGATGATCCACTTCATAACCTCTATGCAGGGGAAAACTGGGGTTCTACTCGCCACCATGTGTAGATACGACCGTCGGATGCTCGGGAACACCTGGTCATCGAGCATCCTTACCTCTAGATCATTGTGTGGGATATATTTTGGGTATTCTTCTTGGTTGATCCTGTTAAAGAGATCCCCCCATTGTGGGAGCATTACTTTGGACCCAGCTTGCTTCAGTATCACCGAAGGCCGGAGGCTAGGCAAAATCTTTCTTTGTCGAGGTTTTGATGACAGGCTCCACCTTGGGAGCATAATCCAATTGCCTTGTGGTCCCTAGGGAAGAGCCTTCGCCTATCTCGGCTTCTTTTAGCTTTGGTTCTCTAGGCGAGCGTCTGGTGGTTGGCTTTCTTGACGACATTCTTCCTGCAACTAGAGCAGAGTTTAGAGACTGTGTAAGAAACTGGATGAATATACATAAATTATAGCCAACGAGTTGACAAACTTGGATACATACATTTGAAGCTTGTTAAACCTTGTTTTGATGATCAAAAGGGTCAGTACAGTCTCCAGTTGCTCGCTCTGCTCCTTCAGACTCTCGGGAATTCACTTACATGCATAATGAATTTGTTCAAAATGGTTCTATAGATTCAAACAGTGATGATCTTACCATGTCGCATCAACCATTCAATTCGGGTTATGAGTGATATTTCATCAAATCTGTCGTCAAAACTTTAGAGGTGTTTAAAATTAAATTCATTGTGGGTTGAYGACAGAGGCGCGGGTGGTAATGTGGTCTATCGGCGATTTCAAAATGATGTTTTCTAATCGKCGCACRGGGTAGCAACTAATGCKAGATTGGGCTTTAACTAGTTCCTTAAACGTCCAAAATCCGATCATATCTAATKCTACAAACGTCCCATCGTTCCGCCCTTTCGGTTGATGGATCGGGGGTCGGGATTGTGTTGTGAACATTTTCATTGATATCCTCCTGCAAAAGCTCTGACGTCGATTGATCTTACCRTACATATATTGACGTGGAAAAGCTGACTTAAAGGTGTGATTAGGACCTAGGGAACCAAAAATGACTTGGGATAAAACTAGACCGTACGACCCTCTTACCTAGTAAAGACACGTGGCATTCAAGATCAGTGACTTAATTTGCTCGTGTTGATCGGAGTCGGGACTTTCTTTAAGCCATTCGTTCTAAAACCAAATCCTATCTCATGCGACGCTGAAAAGTGTCAGTGATCGGCGATCGACGGTAAACCTACCCAAGTGCTCTCGAATTCGCTCCCTCGAAAAATTCCTCATGCCGAAAATACATCGGGAATCGGCGATCAACGATAATTCTTTGCATCTTTTGTTAATGGTTGTGTTTCTCGTGTTTTTCTAATGCCGAAGGGGATCGACTATCTCTCGAACCTTTATGTGAATAACTTACGCAAACCAAAGCCGCCTTCTATCGATGTCGATTAGGATCGACGCTCGACGACTGTTGTTTTTGTGTGGTTCGTTTACCCACTTGAATTCTTTCGGACGTCGAATATGAGCGCGTTAGGTGCAGTGTTTAGCTGTCGATTCTTAATTCGGGTGTTAAGGTTTTTTAGACATGAGGTTTCACAAGTTCAAACAAACCTGAGTAGGTGATAAGAGACATGAAAACAAACAGAGATAAACCATTTCCCAAAATGAAATCGAGTCAGACAAATGAAGAAAACAAGTGGTACCCAAAAAGTGACAAAATTTGATAAGCCTTTTAGGGTGTGTTGTGTGCTCAACAAATGGTGACTTACTGGGAGAAAGAAAAATCTTTGTTCCTTCCCCGGGCTTAGCTGATGCATAATCTGGTGAGGAACTTAACTGGTTTTTATCAGAGCCTATTCTATCCTTGCGTTTGAAATTCCTCAGTTGGTGAATCTGGGCCTGCCTGTGGAGTTTCAACCTTTATTCCACCTTCGTTTCCTTTAACCATGACCCGTGCCCTCTTTTGACAAGAGTCGAGTAAAGCACTCACTAGCACAATGCCTTTTAATTATCATCATTCACTTGCTACAGTGTTGCTTCGCTGCCAGCGAGCGTCCATAGCCCCAACGGAGTCACCCCGATGTCACAGACCTTGCTCTGCTGCCAGCGAGCGTCCATAGCTCCGACAGAGTTATCTGCATACCCTCTCCTACTTTTCACTCATTTGATATAATTGATTTTATTTCGGCAGAATTCCCTGAGCGAGTGGGAGAGGAGGACGTCTGTTATTTGCAAAAAATGAAATCGTTAAGGTGAATTTTTGCTAGCTCCGTCTTGACGTACATGTGGTCCTTTCCAGCTTACCATCTTTCCCTTTAGGTTTTACCAAACCACCAGGCAAACACTTCATTACTTTTCCAAGTTTTTTTATCTGCACAGGTTAGATACATAACTCCTTCAAAACAACTGCAATTCTCCCAACACTTCTTGTGTTGTATGTAAGCATGAGTCAGGAACAAAGTTCATTATACCGCATGAACTAAGGTTAACCAATGCCTTGCAGAACACAAAGTTCAAAGCAAAAAAAATACTATAACAAGAAAAACAAAAATGAAGAACCCTGCAATCAACCTCCCTAAAAAACAAAATATCATGAAAACACACACATCTCTCTCTCTCTCTCTCTCTCTCTCTCTCTCTCTCTCTCTCT
>JZKD02S1659026.1:586187-630190 GCA_000966675.3 Picea glauca
AATGATCCTCTTTGCTTCTTGTGAAGCCAAGTCCGAGCATATAAGTATCAATTTTTTGATACCGCATCCTTAGTGATTGTTTTAAACCATATAGATATTTTTTCAGCTTGCATACCAACTCCTTCTTTCCCTTCACAACATAACCTTCTAGTTGCTTCATATAGATTTCTTCTTCAAGATCCCCATGTAGGAATGTTGTCTTCACATCCATTTGTTCTACTTCAAAATCAAATGCAGCAACAACATATGACATAAATCTTATAGAGGTTAACTTGGAAATAGGAGAAAAAATCTCACCAAAATCAATTCCCTCAACCTGGGAATAACCCTTTGCTACTAACCAAGCTTTGTATTTCTCCACTTTTCCTTCTGCATTCAACTTCTTTTTAAATACCCATTTGCTACCAATGGGATTTCTTCTAGTCGGCAATTCCACTAGATCCCAAGCCTCATTCTTATCCAAAGATTTTGTTTCTTCATCCATGGCCCTTTTCCAGATATTTCCATCCTCTAAATCCACTGCCTCCCTGACAGTTCTAGGAACATCATCAATAATAGACAAAGCAAAATTTGAACAAAAATCAGATGGAGTATACCTTTTTGGTAGCCTTCTTTCTAGAACCGATCTCCCCAATACTGGAGTATGGGGATCTTCTTCTTCTTATTCATGTTCTTCTGTAGAGTTAGATTCATCATCCTTTAAATTAAACTCTATTTTCTTTGGTTCTTCTTTACTTGGTAGGAATTCCTATTTAACAACATCCTTCATTTCTCTAAATACCACATCTCAGCTATACACTACCTTCTTAGTTTCTAGGTTCCAAAGCTTATAACCTTTGAGACCATATTTATATCCAATAAAGATACACTTTTCAGCCTTCTTATCTAGCTTACTCATGTTTTCCTTTGGAACATGAACATATGCATCACAACCAAATACCTTGAGATGTGTGAGAGAAGGTTCCTTACCAGTCCATACCTCTTGTGGAGTCTTGTCATCCAACGCTGATGAGGGTGATTTGTTGACCAGGTAACATGCAGTACCCACTACCTCTGCCCAGAATTCTTTCCTTAACCTGGCACCACTGAGCATGCGACTTGCTTTTTCCATCAATGTCTTGTTCATCCTTTCTGCAACTCCATTTTGTTGAGGTGTGTATGGAGTAGTATTCTTCCTTGCTATACCACACTTCTTATAGAATTCTTCAAATTCATTCCCGTAGAACTCTCCGCCATTATATGTACTCAACACCTTAATTATTTTCTCTGTTTAATTCTGAACAAGAGCCTTAAACTCTTTAAACCTGTCAAAGACTTCAGATTTCTTCCTAAGGAAATATATCCAAGTATTCCTCGAGAATTCATCTATCAATGAGACATAGTACATAGATTTTCCCAATGATGGGATCGACATAGGTCCAAAAACATCACTGTGAACTAACCGTGAAATTCCTTCTTCCCTCGTTGCACCAGAGTGGAATCTTACCCGATTCTGCTTCCCATATAGACAATGTTCACAGAAATCAAAATCTAGAGAGTTGTTAGACATACCTTCAACCATACCTTTACCATGTAGTAGTCGAAGACCCTTCTCTATGATATGCCCTAGTCTTTGATGCCACGGCATAACCTTTTCTCCAGAGACTATAGGAGTTCTTTCTTCTTCAACTCCGATATCAATAACAATGGAACTATTACACCCATCACTAATAGTGCTTCCTTGCATCTTATACGAAGTTCCAAACTGAACTCCCTTCAGCAACACAATTGCTCCTCGAACCATCCTGCAGGTTTCCTTTTCAAATATTGTTTTTACCCCTGCATCATCCATTTTGCTTACAGAAATCAAATTTCTGGCCAAACTTGGGATGTGCAGAACACCAGGTAGTGTTCTAATCCTTCCATCTATGAGCCTCAACTTGAATTTTTCTCTTCCTATGATTTGGTTGTCGAATCATCACCTAAGAAAACATTACCTCCATCATACCTTTCATATTCGCAGAACCACTCCCTGTGGGGAGTCATATAAAAAGATGCACCGGATTCAACCAGCCATGCTTCATGATCTTCATGTCTGCTTGAAGAAGCCAAGTACACATCCCCTCCTTCTTCCTTGGAGTTCTTTTCTTCTATATAAGGAGATTCTTCAGATCCCTTCTTTTTCTCAAATTTGGATCTACATTGCTTCTTGTAGTGCCCTTCTTCTCCACATCTCTAACATACCTTTACAAACTTTATGGGGGATTTAGATCTACCCTTAGACTTAGATCTCCCACTTGAGAACTTATATCTATTTCTTTCTTGGGAACGTCCTCTTGCAAATAATGCGTCTGTGCTATGTCCTTCCATATTCTCCCATGTCATCTCCTCTAACAACAAGGATGAGACAACTTCATCAAACTTCAAGGCAATTGTATTACTACCTATGGCCACAACCAGACTATCCCATGAGTCTGGTAAAGAACACAATAAACTAATACATTTATCTTCATCTGAAATTTTAATCTCAACAGATAATAACTGACTTACCACAGTATTGAAGGCATTCAAATGCTCTGCCACCGAGTCTCTATCTCTCATCCTCAGGTTATACAACTTCTTTCTCAGGAATAGTTCATTTACTAGGGACTTAGACTGATACAACTTCCCCAACTTTTCCCATAAATCCTTGGTTGTAGCTTCCTCTAACACATTCAGTAATACTGAATTGGAGAGACAAAGTCGGATTGTGCTCTTTGCCTTCCGATCCAACCTTTTCCAGTCATCTGTTGAAGTTCATGTAGGTGCAGTACATAGATCTACCGCAATTTTCTGATCTTTGTCCACCAACAGATCTTCCATTTTGAGCTTCCACAGCTCAAAACTTTGCCCATTAAACTTCTAGATCTCCATCTTCGAATTGCTTGCCATTTCTTTTCACCTGGAAAATCAATACCACAGATCTCCCACTGTAACAAGGCTTATCACAGTCCCGAGCCAAACCCTTGACCACAAGGGCATCCCCCTGAAGCCAACAAAGCTCTGATACCAAATGTATATTTTAACCTTGTACAATATTTACTGCAAAAAAAAATTCAGTAAAAGAACAGAAAAGATACAATGGAAAATACAAACATGACACAAAGAATTTTCCCCTGGAAACCCAAACCGGGAAAACCAGCATATTCTATATTCATTCATAATTATACATTGTCTACAATACAATATACATATAGGATCCAGTGGCATCCAAAACCCTAACCCAATGACCTGGATTAGTCATCAACCCTAATTCCTTAACTAGAAATAGAAAACCATTGACAAAAAATCATGAGCCGAAAAACCTCCTAAATATGTGACACGCTCCCGAGGTAGAATATAACACATACCCAACACAATGCAGTCCTCGAAGCCTAAGTATAAGGCCGATGCAGGGTCATCAACAAGAACAGGTAGCTCGATGGATAACACTCGAACAACCACAACATGAACCTTACCAAGTGGGAGCAGCGCAGTACCAAAAAGGCTGAGGAGAATACCCACAACAACAAGAATAGGAAGTCGGTCGCAGACAGGGAAAAAAGATATGGTATAGTCTCGAGAGGAAAGAGGCCAAGGAACAACGATAGAGGCACAACCCTCACAAATGACAAGGAAGCCTGCACAAGGAAAATATGTGTGCAAGAAGCATAAGTATCAAACATAGGACCTAGACATCACCCTCACATGGGATGATGCAGAGCTCATCATGAATAATTTCCAAGACATGAGCGAGGAAGTGGTCAGAACAACAGAGGCGTGGAGGGAACAATTTATGGCTAAACTCCTAAAGGTTCATGCAAACATCCAGCATCTATAGAACCAGGCAGAATCACAGGCCATTACGTGGCCACAGGAGAAGACACAGAGGCCACTTGCGAAGAAAGAAGGTGAAGAGACCATGCAATTCATCATCCAGGGTAGGGAGACATTCATGATAATGTTTTATCAGGAGACGACGTAAAAACCCCTAGAAGAGGTGGAACAAGTGGAGATGGTGATGGAACAGATCCCCACAAAGGCCTTATACGGGATACAAGCTAGCATCATGCAGGAAGTATAGTCTAGGGCCCACACAGATGCCACAAATCTAGAGGTGGAAAGAGGGGTCATAGATATGATCCAGATAACATGCAACCAGTTTACTGCGGAAAAGGAAGAGGAGAAAGAAGGCATAGACAGGCTAGAGAAGGGATTGACATAGGCCTACAAATGAATCCCCAACAACGCACATGCAGCAGAGAGAAGTGCAAAGGAGAAGATCAACCTCATTACACAGACAATCGACCAATATAGGCAGAAGATCGAGGAAATCAAGGAGAATCTCAATCTAACGACTCCACCTAAGGTGCGAGAGCAGAGGAAAGAAGAGGATGCACTCCAAATGGAAGAAATGGAGAAACAAGTCAGCGCAACAACATGATTGTTTGACAGAGCAGCGTAGCTTTGGACAGCATTGGAGGAAGACGAGCAGTTCCAACAGTGGGACTAGGAAAAAGAAAGAGTAAGCGCAACTGTCTAGGACCTCATGCAGAGACATAAGACAATGAGTATCACAGAGCATGTGAAAGGAACGCAAGATATGAAGAAGATGGATGCAGAGTTAAAGTAGCGCGAACGCAGAAACAAGAAAGATAGGTGAAGATGGAACCCCTTCAAGAGCAAGTAGTGCATATGATCATGCAGTTGGAGGATGAGAAGAGGAACATGGTGCTAGCACAGACAGAGTGTGCATCAATGATCCAGGAGGAGATCTCAGTGCAAGCATTAGAAGTGCTCGTAGAAAAGACCGCGCAGGTTCAGGCAAGAGGAAGAGAATTTACAGACAAGTTCCACAGCCTAGCATAGGCTTTCGAGGCAACGCACACTGCGTAGGTGGCTTGGGACGAGCCACGTGTCAGTGTTGGGGACCTTTTGGGCATAGGTCAATTTTGAGGAAAAGTCTGGTTTTGGAAAGTAAAGCTTAATTTGGAAAAAGACAACTGGAAGGAAAAGCAACATGTGTAAGGAAAAGCCTCATGAAAAGAAGGAAAGCATGCAAAGCGTGGAGGCAATAAGACGTAACCATGTTAGAGTTAGGGTTTTGGAAAGAGATTGTAACATCTAATAAGACTGTAAAATAATATAAATAAGCACCTAGGAGGTCGAGGTCGGGGGCCCCGAGTGGTTGTTGATGGTTCAAAGTGTGTTCCAAGTTAATTTTGAATTGTAAGAAACTGTTGTGACACCTTTTGGTAAGTTGTTGAGATATAGACGAGTCGAGTAGCTAGATATTGAGGGTTAGATCACAGACTGAGGATCCTGGTGTGATCCAGTCCGCCTCACAGAGGTTGTGGAACCTATTTCTTGATTGTATGATCAGAAGTGTAGTGCGTGCAGCGCCATATTATGCAACAATTATAAATAAAAGAGCCTAAGAAGCCAGATCTTTGTGGATGTAGCCCAAGAGGGGGTGAACCACGGTAAAACCTGTGTATTGTGTGATGATTGGATGTATGTTTACTTTATGTTAATGGTTTTTCATCTTTAATTCCTGTTAATTATTGATTTACACATATGTGGTTAGCTAGATCTATTAGATTGCAAGCAAGGGTTAAACATATGAATGGATCTTAGAATAATCGATTGACTAATCAATGTAAGAACTGAAGAAGATCAAGTATACTCCTAGATCCCCACTCTTTACTAGACTGCAACCACCTGAGAATTGCAGTCACCCATATAACTATATTGGGTGAGATTGTGCAGTACCTTCTGTGTGTTGTATTGCCTTTTGGTTTACCAGAAGGGCCGATAGTTTTAGAGGGTTTTGTTGGAAACTTGTTCAGATATGAACCTAGGTCATCCCAAGTAGTAGAAAGAAAGAGTAATAACCAACAAATGGTATAAAAACCCATGCCTCCTAAGAGGCGGCTCCATAGGTGTCCTTCCCAACCAATGAAGTGGTTGGTTGACCACCTTGAATCAATGATCCAAAAGCGGTGATACATACCCAACCCAAGGACAACTATAAAAAGAAACACTCCACCAGAAAGTCCTAAGAAAAACATCGCAAACAAACAACTTCTTCAAAACTTCATCCCAGGTGGATAAGGTCCTGAGTCCAAAGAAATGAAAAAGTGGAAAGGGACCTTCCAGAAACCGACACATGTTGATCAAGTCTTGATATCGATGAACGAATGAGTGAGAAAAAGTTACCCCGATCTCCACTTACCAGTCTTATTTGGTGCAAGTAACCCTCACTTTGAGGAGCACCCTCCAATGGTACTGATAGCTTGATACAATGTCTACCTCGAGTACCATGGGAAACCCCCCACAGTAACCTCTGAGATACCTAGGAAAGAATACTAAGGATACCAACTCGCAGTCGATGTCTAGGGTAACAATCAACAGACATGATCAAACGTATGGGCAGGGTAGAAAATCCTAAAGCCTTGAAAGCACTACCTCTCAGGGAGGTATGAGCACCAAAGAAACCCCCAAAATACATTCTCTATGCAACGTTCGGTCAAGCTTCATATGGGTTATCTCCTTGGTTGTTCCTCACACGACTTCGTGTTTGGCTCCTGTGTGAGAGGATTTTACCGACCACACCTATACGATAGTTGGGTTTGAAATCTCCCTATATCAGACTCCAATGTTTGTTTTATGGCCTTGGAGAGTTATCTCTCCAATCGTAATCCAACGCCCTAAACCTAAATTTATTTGTGAACCCTAGAAACAAAGTCTAGTACATTTTAAATTTAGCGTTCATTTTAGCGGTGATTTTTTACTCAAAGGATATGGAAGTGAAATTGATGTTGTTTGAGACACTTGAAAAAATGAAACTTATAAGAAAACTGGAAAAGAAAATTTTACACTAATTCTTCAATGAAAAAGAGTTTCAAAAAAGAAAAAAGCATGAACAATCTTTCTAACCTTGAAATGCAATATTTTCTCTTTCTGATGCAAAATGCACAATGCAACCTTTTGAGAAAAGAAAAAGAATTAAACACAAGGATGTTCTTTGTTATTTTTCCTTTGAAATTCTTTCAAGATGAAAATAAAACAAAATCCTATGCTAATATCTTTTTATTTTTTCAAATACAAAGCAAAACAATGCAACGAAAAAAAAGAAACCTAACTAGCAACAAACAATGGTTTTTTCAATTTCTTTTTCTTTCTACCAAAGAAAAAACTAACAAAAGATGTTAAAAGAAAGAAAATTTTGTGGTTTTATGTTTGAAAAATCCAAGGAAATCACAAAACAAAAGTATTGAACTCAAATACAAGCTCAAGTTTCAAATATGACCACAACAACGATCACGAAACCGACATCCTGAAAACAAGACTAGTCTAAAAGTTATGCAAGCCAAGGGATAAAAGGGAAAAAAAGATGCATAAAAAAAAATTCTTTCAATTCAACTTTAAGGCCTTACTAACCTCCTATAGTCCACAAAAATGTTTGGGACCAAACTCCCCAAAAAAGACCCCCAAACTAGCCAAAACGAGGCTTAAAAAGGATGAAAAACAAGCAAAAAAGTCACTTTTTGGAGGTGTACGTGACTATATCCATTGTAGCTCACATACATAAGCTTATGTACATGCCCTAAATCACTATAGGGAGCACGTATGAGCTATGTATGTGCCTTTTCCTCCTATGGGATACGTGTGTACATGCTTTGGCCTTCTACAGGGCGCATATATGACCCAACACTCACGTGTTTTTGAGCACGCATGTATGTGATTAACTCCTATATAGAAGTAGTGTATGCATGCACCTGTTATCAATAGAAAGTGTGTATATACTTAGGAATACTTGGACAAATTAGGTTTAAAGCCCAAAACTCAAAATGTAGCAGAGAGATCAAAAGAAAGCCAAAAAATCATGGAAACCAAAAAGCAAATCAAAGAATGACTCGGAATGATACAAGAATCAAATAACCTTGCTTTTATTTATAAAATTCAAACCAAACTACTACAAGACTCAGTAAGCAACATCAACAGAGTCTCAAAGCCTCAAGAAAGACCCAGATACCTGGCCAAACACCCTCAAACTAGAAGATTTTCAAAAAACCTTTCCTAGGATATTGTACACACACATGTCCACAAGGAGACTCGTGTACACGTGACTGTAAACATTGTATGTACGTCACTATGGTAACTACAAAATGCGTATATACTCCAAAAACTTCAAGAAAAAAGGAAGGAGACAAGATAATTGGTTCAAATGAAAAAGAAAAAGAGTCTAATGAATGTAAACTACTGATTTAAGTACCAAGCAACAGTAAAAGGCAAAAGAAAATAAAATAAACCAAGAAAACACAAAAATAGATCCCAAAGTTAGCCCACTAAGGAAAAGTCCCCAGTATGGTCGCCAGTTCTTCTTTCGGGGAAAATCTCATACAATAATGGGCTTATTGTAGCGTACCAATGACCATATACAAAGTACATTCCAAACATAATACCAAACTAAGATATAATAATCGAATTTCACAAGAATAACTAACTTATTGAAAATGAGGAAAATCAACTCACTGGAATCCCAACGTTCAGTGTTTTTTCCGATTAATGGAGTCCTTTCGCTCCTTCCCAGTGTTTTTCTGCAACCTGCAAAAACCTTGAACAAGTATATCTATACAGAGAGGTAGTTATAGTAATAACTACCTGCTAATTTTGTAAAAAATAAAAGAAAAGAAGGAAGCAATTAGTATTCTAATGAAATGTATATAAAAGCTTTGTAAATATGAACAATAATAACACAAGATACTTCGAAGGAACGAGTTTTTTGTATTATTAATGAAAAACAACAAGGTGGTTACAACTTATACATGCTCGATGTGGTGTCGCCATGTCGAAAGAGATCCTAGATTCCTCCACCCTGACTCCTGCTATAAGGATGTTCTTGACATTGAAGTCACCACTGGACCAAAGAGAGTATAGAGATAAACTCTTGGAAATATAAGGTTGGTGATCAGAGGGAAAATGGAAACAAGGGTTTCCAGGTCAATAAATCAACAACAAGAGGGATAAAATGGGCTTACAGACTTGGCGGGAATAGCCGGATGAATGTTTGATTGAATGTGCAAAGAATCATTACCTTTCTCCATGAGGAAAATGCTCCTTTTATGTGGTCTCTAGTTAGTTAGAGACATTTGAGTATGGGAAAAAAGAGTTAGGAAACCAACCAATCCTGTAACTCATCATTAATTTTGAAAAGATTATATTTTTTTGAACATTTATTAGCATGTACGTGGGTGTCCCTTAAATAGCCCACATGTACACAAGTTTCATAGTTGTGAGGGTGCATACATCATTCAAAAGATTGTTTTTTAGAAGGACTTAAAGAGATATGGGGAATAGTTGTATGTAAGAAGGATAGGAATAAAGCCAAAAAGAGCATCAATGCTTCAGAGGTGGCAATTAATGCTATAACACATAGTCTAGGGGATACCATGGAATATGCAAATATAATTTATTAATAACATAGTCTAGGAGATGTTATGAAGTATGCAAATATGATTCATTAAGTGTAATAAAGGACATCCACAATTAAAAAAAAAAGAGTGAAGTAAAGAACATAAGGAGCATACACATCAATACATCAAACATGGTAGAAGTAGAAATGAAAAAATAGAGTAAAAATAATCTCATGTTTCTCTCCTATTTACATATAATCCATTATTTTTTATTTTTCTTCTAAATGTATTATTATAACATAAACTCAATCAAAAAAGGGGAGCCCACTTGGATTTTTTGGTTTTGTTGGAAGATTTCGATTAAGAAAGTGAGTTGTTGGCCTTAAAGGACTAACGTGCCACAGTTACAAGGGTTATCTTACCATAATTCCTCCATAATTGTTCATAATTTATTATTGTTTTGAAATTATACATATTATGATAGATGATTCATTTATTTTATTTTATTCTTACGCTATAGAAATATCACTTCTATTAATTATTTTTGGTCATATGCATGTGTGAAATCACCATAATCTTGCTATTACTCTACATGTTATTTTTCTCATAAATGGATTATTATAGCATAAACTCAATCAAAAAAGGGGAGCACATTTGGATTTTTTGGTTTTGTTGGAAGATTTTGATTAAGAAAGTGAGTTGTTGGCCTTAAAGGACTAACATGCCACAATTACAAGGGTTATCTTATCATAATTGTTCATAATTTATTGTTGTTTTGAAATTATACATATTGTGCTAGATGATTCATTTATTTTATTTATTCTTACACTATAAAAATATCACTTATATTATTTGTTTTTGGTCATATGCATGTGTGAAATCACCATAATCTTGTTATTACTCTACATGAATGGGATCACTTAAATTGATTAAAAATAGCTCAATTCCTAAAAAAATATTTTTCTATAATCTTACTATTAATTTATATGAATGGGATCATTTAAATTTATTAAAAATAACTTAATTCCTAAAAGAAATATTTTTAACAATTAAAGAAACCAACTTAAGTGTTCCATAATTTTACTATTATTTTATATGAATGAGATCATTTAAATTTATTAAAAATAACTTAATTTCTAAAAAAGATATTTTTAACAATTAAAGGAACCAACTTAAAGATTAAGTAGTGAAGTAATCCCACCTATAAGTGGGTACACATAATAATGATCAAACCTACAATGACATACACATTTTGATTGATGTTTAGAGGGGATATGAAGAACAATAATCATTCAATATGGAATGGGCATTTAATGGCATTGACTCTAGCTATTTAATGTTCTCCTTTATATTAGGCCTAAGGCCTTCCCAAACCACCAAATGAAGCCCAATGAGTGAGGTATGACTCTTTTATTGCTACATGTCAGTTTTGTGTCTGTTCAAATATAATCAAATATGTTAAACTATGAGTTGAATTACTTCCAATTGGTTCTTAATTTTAGCTTGCAACCACTTCCATGATAAGAGACCAATTAGGAACATAAAAAAAAATGGAATTCAATATTGTATGACATAATTATTGATTTTAATGTTAGGGAACAATTCCTTGTTGGAAACTCTTATAAGCCTCTTCTCAACTCACATCTTGCAAATGGGGCTTGTTTATGAAAATTGTGGGTCCTTGAGCTTGCAAATAGAGTGTATATTTCCTTTGCAAGTCTCTCAAATGAAGTTTCTACAAAATGGGGATTGCATGTAACCCATATCATGTATTTATTGGTAGATTATCACATCTTTGTGTTTATATAGCTTTGTATATTTGTTTTTAAGTTAGAGTTATAAAAGATCAAAACAAGATTTAAGGTTCCATCGGCTCTCTTAATAATAAAAAAAATATGAAGATCAAATGTTTGTTTTTGTTCGATCAATTGCAGTATCTACTAAGTTGAATATGTCATAGAAATTACAATGTAGTTTCAAGTTCTATATACAATTATATATAATTTAAGCATGAAAGTTTCTTAAATTGAATTGATATGTAATGAGGCACGCAATTCTACTTCATATCTTGGACCAATAGTAGTAGTTGAATCGTAAGAATCATAGAAAGATTAACAACATATAGCCATCCCACAAGCAAATATTCTCAATGTATCAGTGAAATCGATTCATAGTGATAGTGATTCTGGAGAGAGATCCATGAAGTTGACACAAACAGTGTAAAAATGCCATGCATAATGCATAGAGAAGGGACAAAGGCTTGGATTAATATAGGGAACATTTAAAAAAAAATATTATATTTACATATTTAAAAAAAATCAACTAAATTGTAATTTATTTGAAATTTTCTCTTAAAACATGGTTTTATGTGCATCATTGAGTGACCAACCACTAAAACTCTTAGGTTTGTATCAACACATAGACCCATTTTCTAAACCCCTCTAGTGGGTGTGGATGAGGCCATGTGCAAGTCCTAAATGGTTTTGATGGCATAGATATGCCCCTCATAGCATGGCAAGTTAGTCAAAGGGACAACCATAATTTTCTATAAGCAATATTTCTAGGGAAAAAAAAGTAGTTAAGGTTAAGTTTTTAGCCCTAGAAATGAAATTAAGCTCTTGGATAGGAAAAGCGTAGAAAGGATAGGGTTAGTCCTTAATATCCAAGTGGAGATAATTATTTTAATGGTCATCCAAGACCCTTGTATGACCCTAAAAGGTGTTGGAGGAAATTTTTAAGAGAGTCGATGCTAATCACAACCATTTTTGAAACTACAAAGGGTGTTTTTATTGTTAAGTTAAATTTAGGCTTGAAAAACAATTTAAGCAATTTTAATGTTGTAATGTTCCTTCCAATTGATCAGAACGAAGGATGACTCGGTAGCCTATATGACTTTAATAAACTATAGTCAGTATGAAAAAGAGAATCAAGAAAATGTCACTTGATTAAGATGTGCCATATTCCTAAAATGACATTAATTAAATAATTAATTATTTAAACATTAAAAATAAAATATTTAATTGAAAAATAAAATAAAATAAGTTAAGAAGGATATTAAACAATTGAAAAAATATAAAAGAAAAATAACCCCTCACTTTTTATTATTATTATAATTTAATATCAAAATAATGACCAAAAATTAAATTATAAGTAGAATACCACAATTTTGTTTTAATGACTCTTTACTATCATCCAAATCTAATTCAATTTAGAAATAATTACATCTTTTAGCTCATTCAAAACTATAACAATACAATACAACACTAAAGTTATTATGTATAATGGATGGAATGGTTTTTATAATAATTTTTATTTACTTTGAAAGCAAAGAAATACAATTTATTATAAAATAACTTTATAAATGAAATTCTAGATGAACTTAATTTTTAGATAAACTTAATTTTTAATATAAAAATATAAAATTTTAATATTAAAAAATGTAAGTCATGATTTTTTTATTTTCTTTTCTTTTTAAAAACGGTAACACTATCTCCACTGTTATAAAATATGTGAATCGTGATTTATTTTTCTTTAAAAAAGCTAACACTATCTCCACTATTATAAAATATGTGAATCATGATTTATTTTTCTTTAAAAAAGGCTAATACTATCTCCACTTTTAAGAAGCGCAAGGTTACCACTTTGTAACTTGATTTTAAAAAAAAGTATGTATGTAGAATTTGTATTTGCATCATTTATAAAGAATAAATGTGTTGAAAGAAAAGCAACCTTTCCACTTTGCACCTTGGCTTTTGAAAAGTACATGTATTTGCACCTTGACTTTTGAAAAGTATATGTATATCATTTGTATTTACATTTGCTATCAAAAATAATTGTGTGGAAAGAAAAACAACCTTCCCACTTTGCAACTTGACCTTTAAAAAGTATATGCATACAATTTGCATTTATATTTTTTATCCAAAATAATTGCATTAAAAGAAATATATAAAATCAATGGAATGTTAAACAAGGGTTGTATGGCAACGTAGTCCCTGTCGAATTAGTTGAGAAATACATGTTGAACAATCAAACTTAATATAACTAAATACACAAGTATATTTAATAACAATTCACTATAATATTAAAAAATAATTGTGGTGTAATTCACTACAAAAAAACTTACACATCTATAATCTAAAAATAATAATAAAAATAAAAATTACACCACTCACAATGAATTTCACTAAATCCTTAAATGCAATTCAGGTTTCCTTAAATGTGTGACAGTTACCAACACAATTTCCTTAAATGCATTGCAGCCACCACGAAGCTTTATTTATTTAGTGAAAGGGTACATGACTACACGTGTAATGGCCAATCGTATATTGTATTTTATTTAGTTAGTTTTATATTGTATTTATTAGTTTTATATTGTATTTTATTTAGTTAGTTTGTAAGGGATATATGAGTCATAGTGTAGGGGAATGTGTAAGTGCATAATCCAATGAAAAATTAAATAAATATGTTAAAGAGATTTTATACACCAATTTGATGTTTGGCTTGGTTGTGACCTTAAATATAGATTATTATTATTAAACAAGGGACCCCTCTCTGTCCGCGATTTCACTAGTAAAGTCTACAGAGATATACATACCCTACCCCCCTCTGGATTTGAACTTATGACCTCTTAAGAGGAAACACATGTTCTTAACCATTAGGCCCACTCAAGTTGTATTAATATAAATATATTAACATATTGATGTTTAATATATTTAAATAATGTGGAATTAACACAAGTGGTTTGAGTGATTTTAGAGTATTAATTAATGTGTGGTAATTTATTGGCATGTTTCACTATACTTAAATATATTAAAATTTATAATAGGACTTAAATGAATGAAATGAAGGTAACCATTGATTATATTTTAAGAAAATAATGTTGTACCCCATTCTTATATCATCTTTTATTTAAAAGTCAAACATGTCACTTGAAGAAATTGAAAGAGGTAGGGGAAAACACCCCTCAACACAAACCATTATAGTCAAACCCAATTAAAAGTATTCTCATGTATTATGTTATAATTAATATATATTTTTTTTAATTAATTCATTTCCTTTGTTAACATTTTCTTGTCTTTTGTTATTATCAATATTTATTTTGTTAATTAATTCATTTTTTTCTGATTATAATTATTCTATTAAAGTTATTTGTTTCAAAATGGAGTAAAATGGTATAAATATTTCTAATACATGAGACACAATTTTAACGGAGTGTACTATATTAATATTTTATTTGAAAAGTTCAATGATGATTATCTAAGTGTTTTATATTTTGATCTTTTTTCCACTAATCGTAATTTTTAAATTCTTCCAACACTCAGATTTTATAGAGTTAATCACTAAAATCTTAAAAGGTAACAATTTTTCATCCGATTACCCACTATTTTCAATACAAAATACATAAAAAAAAATTAAATATTAAATAAAAGTAATCAAATATAAAAATAAAAAATGCAATTCTTCTTTGAAGAGTCTAGAAGTAATCAAACATAAAATATAAAATAAAATTTGTACTTCTTTGAATAGTCTTAAATGTCAACATTAAGAAATTAAATGTTAACATAGTCAACATGTACCCAAATGTTATGTTTTGGTCCTTTGTTTATTTTTTAATAATATTTTTATTTATTGTTTTAATTTTTAACTAAGTTTTATATTTTATATTTTAAAATGGTAAATTTTATCATTAATTAGTTATCATTTTTTAGTTATCATTTGTTATTAAAAACAATTATCATTACTTTAGTTATTTTTAATAAAACTAAACTATATAATTTTAAAAATATATTTATTAATATAAAATTTAATGATAAAAATAAAATAAAAAATAATTTAAAGAATCTAAAATATGTGGATTTAATGGTTAAGAACATGTGTTTCCTCTTAAAAGGTCACAAGTTCAAATCCAGAGAATAGGGTATGTATATCTCCCTAAACTTTATCAATCAAATTAAAGTTGGAGAATTGTGATATATATATAATATATTAATATAATATTATATAAAATTACCCACTTCCAATTGAAGAGTTATTATTTGGAAGTGTTTTAGATGATTAAAAATGAAAATTATTATCTTTCCATTCAATCAAATATATTAAAAATGATAAGATATTAATAATTTTTTTCTTATTGAAATATTTGAAAATAAATTATTCAATTAATTTTATAATTTTTCAAAACTTTATTTAATTTAGAAAAAACAAAAATAAAATGAAATATATATTTATTAAATATTTGAAAATAAATTATTTAATTAATTTATATTTTTTTTCAAAACTTTATTTAATTTAACAAAAATACCAATAAAATTTAAAAGAAATGGAAGAAAGTTTAATTCTATTAAACATTATGAAAAAAGAGGAAATAACTTTAAAATGTAAGATTCATTGTATTGAAACTTGAACCTTCATCACTTGAATGATGCAAATTTAAACATTCATTAAAAAAAATCCCACTATGCACTTAAACGATATTTCCAAATAACTCAATATATTAATGATTTGTGAATATGAGTTCTTCAACACAATGATCGAAATATAATTATCCCTCATAAAAAAATCAAATATCTCAAGACGGAGAAGACTTTTAAAACAAAGAAATAGGGAGTTGCAATCCAAAATTTTATTGCTTGGGTTTCTAAGTGCTAATATTTATGATTTATTTTTTATATTTATATCATAGGGTCACTATGACTCATCCAAATTGACTTACAACCTTGTAATAAACTAAATAAACTAGACCACGTGCAAGACTACATCTAACATAATCCAAGGGATAGAAATAGGGTATTGCAATACATATGCCCAACACTTATCCCAAAAATGAAAACATATGCAAATCTTCTTTGATTTCAAAGTAGGTTATTTGATATTAAACACAACACCAAATTATATTATAATAAAAAATTAATTTTAAGGTCACTTCTAAGTTAGACACAAGATTGGTGTATGAGACACCTTTGTTTGTGGGACAAGGGACCCCCTCCATGTAGGGATTTGACTACTAAAGTCTACAGAGGTATACACACCCTACCCCTCTCTAGATTTGAACTTGTGACTTCTTAGGAGGAAACGCATGTTCTTAACCATTAGGACCACTCAGGCTTTGAGCACCCTTTAGGGTTACCTTTAAAATAAGTTAAAATAATCATTCCTTGTTTTGTTGTTTTAAATTGGAACTAGTAGATTTATATTATAAAAGATTTCAAATAAATTTCCAGCAAAGAGTACATACAAAAGAAGAGTTGAGCAACTTATTACATATCAAAATCAAGATGTTATCTAGCAATACATTTAAATCGTGAAATCTCTTGGAATATATTAAGTCCAATTCAAAATGACAAGTATGCCATCTACGTTAAAATACTGAGATCTTGACTATTTTGAAATATATAAACTAAAAGTAGGACTAACAGAAAGGAATTACTTCATCCTATAAGGTTTTCTCCAACTTTTGAGCCTCTAAAAGGAGGAGGAGGCTTGACTAGACTGCTTAGAGCCGATTGCAGTGCAAGCTCCATCACAACCGAGGAAATTGAAACAATAGGGTTGCCCTGCACTTGTTTGGCCATGTTAGCAAGAGTCTTCTAAAGAGTAGCCAATTCGTCCTCTACAGCTGAAATATTTATTGTTTAAGCTAACAATATGTTGATGATCAACTTCTCATGTGAACTGAAAGTTGCTCTTTGAGCTTCCAAATTTCCTTACAAGTCCTCCAATGTAGAGTCATGTCGCTTAAGGTTCTTACAAGTTTCCCTCAACTCAAAATAATCCATGTCCTTATGAATAAAGAACCAACTCCTGGAGGCAACAACAAAGGGATTTATGAGAGTGGATAGACCGACAATAGATATGGGCCTTCCACCTACTCAAATCAAATAAAAACCAAATGAAATCAAAGATGTAAAAACCAAACCATCCACCAAAATTCCAACCACGGAGATAACCAAGGATCAGAGCAAAGAATCCAAAGGGGATAGGAGAATTGAGGTAGACAAGACCACATCCGATAAACTAGGGAAGCCAAAAATCGAAGAGCTAGAGTCGACTAGAGAACTATGTGAGGCGAGACCATGAACCCACAGAGCTCCCATGTTAAGGAGTGACCAACCATTGAGATGTTGAAAGCAAGTAACCACCGTAAAATAAGAAGACACAGATAGTGTAATGTCCCTTACTAATTTTCCCCAATTTTTAGCTCAGTTTGTTGGTGTGGACATTTTGTCAAACAGTTTGTGTGTAAATAGCCTTTATCAATAGCTTAACAATTATTATTGGTTTTCTAATAGTATATAGGAAATACAGACAATGTATACCCCGAAAACTTATTGCATTGAGATTATATGGCAACAATCGTACAATTTGTCATTTTCAAAAATACTATAACAACAAGCAAATGAGGACATATTCTGACATGTACATTAAATAAAGGGGCTACCTGTAGATAGAGGAAATATACAACAGTCATATAAGAGATGGACAATCTTGTAGGAGTAATTTGTATGTAGATATTGGATGAAAATGGAACAACAGTCCCGATAGTAATGAACTTGACCCAGACTTGGAGTAATTCAGCCCACAGAGATGGCTCGACCTCCCAATGGAAAACTTAGCCACATAAATACATAATACGGCCTAGCAATGAAACTTGTCCCATGATAAGTGTCACTTGATCCCTCCTCAATAAGAACTTGACCTCTTTGGAAGATGGTTCCCTCTATACACAGAAATTGACCCAACGGATAAGGTATTGGCCCTTCCACAAGTTATTTTGACCTCTAGATAAGGAACTCGGCCCACCAAGACAAGAAATGCAGCCACATGCTCAACTCGGCCTCCTCAAGAAAAAAACGACTTCTACAGGGAAAAATCAACTTCTAAAGGATGAATATCTCGACCACAATGAAAAGATCTGAGTGATTTTCTCTCCACGATCAACTCGGGTGGATAGTTTCGCTACTGAACCCAATCTTCTTCTCTAGGGTTTTTTGTCCCAAGAGCCAAAGCTACAATAGCTCTGTCCAATTTGTTTTTAGAAAATAATAATGCCCAATGAGAGAGGGCACCCTCATTCCTCTTTTATTTCCTTGTTCACCCTTTTGCTGGCCCTTTTACCCTTTTACTAAAGTAATGTGACTTTATAAGTTCAAATTCACTTAAAACACCTTTTCACTTAATTACTCGATGTCACTTTAAAAAAATTGTTTTTTCGCCCTGATGACATCAAATAATTAATTAATCCCCTTTAATTCCACTAACTATAGCCTACGAGAATCACTTCGGCTATTACATCAATCTCCTGGAGTGATCATTTGGAAAGGGACATTATAGTCCTCCCTTCTCGATATTGCTTTTCAGGATGCTGCAAGATCTGGTCACCTTCCCATGTGGCATCCTCTATTGGAAAATCTCTCCACCTAATGAGGTACTCTCGGATCACCCTGTAACACAATTTCCTTACCTAGAACTTCAAAACCTCTTAAGGAACCAACACCAACTGCCCCTCCTCATCCAATGGGTGTAACTATGTCAAAGAAGTGACTTGTTGTCCCAATGCCTTCTTGACGCACGAAACATGAAACGCAATGTGGATCATACTTCCTTCTAAAAACTCAAGCTCATAAGCTACCTCAACAACTTTCTAAATCACCCTATAGGGGCCATAAAAGCGTGGTTTTATCTTTTCTGCACCACTTTTCTTCAGTGAATACTGTCTATATGGTTGTAATCTAAAAAATACCAAGTCTCCCACCTCAAAAGTGCACTCGACCCTGTGCTTGTCTACATAGATCTTTTGTTGATTATGTGCCATTTGTAAATTTTCCTTCAGAGTCTTGAGGATATCTTGACTCTCTTTAATCCAATCCTTGGCTTTGGGAGCCCTGTTATCCCCAAATGTCAGATCAAAAAATGAAGGAGCACCATAGCCATATAATGCTTGTAATGGGGTCATACTAATGGACACGTGATAAGTGGTATTATAACAATGTTCTCCCAAATGCAACCACTTAATCCATGCTTATTGATTCCCATACACATAGTTACATAAATACCCCTTGAGCCACTTGTTTGTAATCTATGTCTAACCATCTGTCTGGGGGTGATAGCTAGTGTTAGGAGTTTACTCTGTTCCAGGCAACCTGAACAACTTCTACCAAAAAGCACTGAGGAATTTGCTATCCCTGTCACTGACAATGTAATTCGGCAACCCAAGAGTCTGAATACCTCCCTGAAGAAAAACTTTGCTACATGTGTTGCCTTGTACTCTGAGGGAATGGAAAAGAATTGTGTGAACTTGGTCAACTGATCAACCACCACATATATGCAATCTCTGCCCTGTAACTTCGGTAGACCTATGATGAATTCCATTGACACGCTTTCCCACTTCTGCTCCGGGATGGGTAATGGTTGTTATAACTCCGTAGGATGAGTCATACACTCCCTCACATGTCATATTACATCCTCTTTGAGGCCCTTCCAAGTGAACCTCTCCCTGATCTTCCTGTAAGTTTTAAAGTACCTAGGATGACCTACCAGAGGTGCATCATGTTTAGCCTTCAAAACCTTCTCCTTCAATGTAGACTCAGGGACTAAGTATATGCGGTCCTTGTAGTAGATGATATCATCCACCACTATGTACCTGTCATCTTGTATTTTGTGATCCATCAACTCACAAGAGAATTTATTATTGGAATACTCTACCAAGAGATGATATTTCCAGTTAGCTGAAATCTCTACAAGTGAACATATCTCAGGTTTCCTTAAGAAAGCATCAACAACCACATTTTTCTTCCCTTTCACATACTCAATGTCAAATTCATATGCTTGCAATTTGCTAACCCAATTATGTTTCCTCTCATTTAAGTCCTTTTGTCCCAAGAAGTGTCTCAAACTGTTGTGTTAGTCTTAACCACAAATTTGCCACCTAGCAAGTACTATTTGAATTTTTCCAAAGCATGCATGATGGCAAGCATTTTCTTATGTTAGATGGAATAGACCCTCTCTAAATTTGTGAGTTTCCTACTCTTGTGTGCTATCATATGTATATGCTGCATCAAAACTACTCCAATTCCTTCACCTGAAGCATCATACTCAAGCACAAAAAGGCTAAGTGAAATCAGGAAGTGCCATAATTGGGCAAGTGCTCATCACTTCCTTGAGTTTTTCAAATGTCTTTTGGGCTTCCTCTGTCCACTTGAATGCCCCTTTCTTCGTGAGATCTGTGAGTGGTGTCACTAATCGTGAGAATCCCTTTACAAACCGCAGATAATAGCTTCATATCCCGAAAAATTCACACAACTATGTAAGGTTCTTGGGCGGTGGCCAATTCAGTATGGCCTAGATCTTGTCCCTGTGTACTTGTACCCCCTGTGCACTAATCACATGGCCCAAGTATAAGATATCTATCATGTAAAACTTACATTTCAACTTCTTAGAGTACAACGATTTCTCCTCCATGATGCCCAAAATATCATCTGTATGCTCCCAGTGCTCCTCCCATGTCCTAATTTATATAAGAACGTCATTGAAGAACACCAATAAGAATTTTTTCAACTGCTTGTTGAAAATGTGATTCATGAAAGACTAGAATGTAGTCGGTGTGTTGGTCAATCCAAATGGCATGACTGGGAACTCATAATGCCCACAGTGGCACCTAAAAGAATCTTATGGACATCCTACTCCCAGACTCTTATATGATGATATCTGGATTGAAGATCAATCTTCAAAAAATACATTGCTCCATGCAACTCATCCAAAATCTCATCGATCACGGGGATAGGGTACATGTTCTTGATCTTCTTCTTATTCAAATCCATGTAGTCGATGCACATCATCATGGTTATGTCCTTATTCTTGTCCAAGACAATTGAAGAAGTGAAAGGACTGGAACTGGGTCCGATATGCCCCATCTCTAGTAACTCCTTGATGGCTTTCTCTATTTCATCTTTAAATTTCTTCGGGTTCCTATAAGGAGTGGTTATTATTGGTTTGGATCCCTCCTCCAACTCTATAGTATGCTCAAATCCTTTGTCAGGTGATCTTCGTGGTGGTATCTCTACAAAAGCATGGTTATGTTTTCTCAACGAAGATTGGACGTCTTTAGGATGATGCTACTGGTCCCCTGTTGATTCTTGAGTTGTGATCAAACATTTTGTTGCACAAGCTATGTATCTGTGCATGAAGAGGGCCTCCATCCTTTTTGTTGACACAATATTAGGGCCACCATTTGACATTTCCCTTAGAACAATCTTCTTTCCATTTTTTGTATTGAATCTCATCTCCATTACATGGTAATTAATTGTAATTTCCCCTAAAGAATGAAGACACTAAACACCCAAGACTATATTGGTGTTCGTCAAACCAACCACATAAAAATCGTCGGTCAAGGTATAGTTTCCCAACGTCACAACCAAACTCTGAATCTTCTCTGTGCATGTCATATTAAATCCATCAACCACTGCCACATTAAACCCCTCGAAGTCCTTTGTAGCAATGCATCTCCTATCCACCAATGTTACATCAATGAAGTTGTGGGTCTCCCCACCATCAATTGAAGTTGTGATGCAATATCCTGATAGTAATCCTCTTACTTTGAAAGTGCAGTATATAGTGGTGGTTGATAGAGTGGAGATAGTCCCACCCTTGGCCTCCACATGAGGTTTCTCATCACTCGAGTCTCCTTGCTCGTTGCCATGTCCCTATGTAGCTTCCTCCTCTTCCTTGTCACTATCTGAGTGCACCTCTATATAGTGTACCTTTCCCTTCCCTATGCACCTATGTATCGGCTCCCAAGGCTCCTTGCAACTAAAGCAAAGTTTCTTCCTTCTCAACTGATTGTGGTTTTCCTCGTCCAACTTCTCCTTTCCGGTCCACTCTTGCTGAAAAGGTTTCTTATCTTTGTTTTTCCAGGGAATGAAAGTCTTGGAGAAAGGTTTGTTCTTTGGGACCGCATCCTCCATTTCCCGGGTCGTGATGATGGCATCATGTAGAGAATCCAGTTTGAAGGCTTTAACTCAACCACGTAGTGGTTCGGATAATCCTTCCATGAAAAACATAACTAGCCTTTGTTCTGATACGTCAATCACTATGACTGCAAGCCTCTTGAATTCTGTAAGATAGGCATATGGTGTCCCAACCTGTCTGAGTTGTGCCTACTCTCTCAGATGCAGTTCTGGTTCCTTTTTTCCAAATTGCTCCATCAACTTTTGTGTGAATTCCAAATAAGAAGTAATGTTGGCATGTCCCATAATGACCGATCCATGGTACCACCACTTGTGGGCCTCTCCATATAAATGCAATGTAGCGAATTTAATCGCTTTTTCCTTCATCATAGGGTTGAGTTGGAAGTATGTGTCCAACTTATGCATCCATGCTCTAGCAGTGCACTTGTTAGAAGCACTAAATGAAGGAATGGATAACTTTCCAAACTTTCGCATGAGATCGATGTTTCGTTGACCCGTGTTAAAATTCCTTGGCCTATTCCTATATTTGATAGTAAATTAGTCCTGTAATGACATGGTTTCCTAGAACTCATCACCAATATCCTGATACTCCCTCAAGTAATCACTAAAATCTTTACCTTGTCCTGGTTGCTCTTGATTTCCTGTTCGCTGCTCCAAGAACTGAGGCAAAAGTGGTCTAGGTGTCACTCTACTTGTGACCCTGGTGTTATTTTGTGTGGGAATATTATTGTTGTTTCCTTCTACATGATTCTTGTGTGCTCCTCCCTCTAATGAAGCCATCCGATATCTTATTCCTCCTACACAAAAAGAAGAGGATGATATTAGTCATTCTCCCGTCCAGGTTTTTTATGACACTTTGTTCTATGATTTAGAAGGTGAAGAAGTAAAGGAACCCTTGGAAAAGCTAGGTCCTTCATTTTTTGATAAAGATGAATAAATGATTAAAGAGACGAGTCTTGGGGATGATGTATTGAACCCTCGCACGCTGCACCAAATTTGGATTGTGGCGTCGTCGCAGGCTTGATCGTCGCACGCTGCACCAAATTTGGATTGCGGCGTCGTCGTAGGCTACCTGTGCATAGAGTGTGACGATGCTTAAACAAGGGAAAAGTGAAGTTCACGAATGTTCTAGAAGGGAATCTTCTAGAAGATGAGGTGGCCTCCGATCGGTTTGGATCTTACTTTATTCTCTCATTTAGTGGGATCATCCTAATATCCTCATCCATCCCTCTTTCACCCTATGTAAAGAGGGATCTCTTATGGAAAAGAATAAGGCTTTCTTATGCATGAAGAATTCTGTTATAGATTATACTTGAGATAGCTTTGCTTTAGCTCTCTAAGTCAGATTGTGGATCTTCTTCATCAAGGCATTGAAGCAAAGGTGTGTGTGTTGGACCAAAGAGCCATTGGAAGGGACCTTGCAACATTAATACATGGGTTGTATTCTCCACTTCCATTTAATGAAATGCAGCCAATACATTTCTTCCCTATAAAGGTGTCTTTACTTTTATTGTATAACTCCTTGATCTTATAGACAAAATTCAATGGAATATATATATCTTTGTTCTCTCTCTTTGTTGGTTTGTGTTTCTTAGCAGGTTCACCATCCCGCAAATCCAAAGATGGAGCGATAAGGACGTCACTAGCGAGGATCAAGCGTCATTTAAAAGGTATGTCATTTGCCCCTCTTTGAACTAGTTTATATGGCAATGAAGTCTAAGGTGAAGTTTGTATTCTGCCTTGTTTTGTTCTAGCTTCTTGTTGAAGTTAGGGAGATTAGTTTGTGTCTGCACTTACCGATTTGTTCGATAACAAAATTGGCCACCATACTGGGGATCGAACCCAGAATCTCAGGTTTCACAGACCAAAAGAACTTGTCGTTTCTACGCATGGGATTAGGGTGGACCCTCTGAAGGTTGAAGCTATTCTCAATTTGCCTCCTCCTTCTACCTTACGCCAACTCCATAGTTTGCAAGGGGAGGCAAAATTTTTACGTCGATTCATCCCCAACTATGTTGAATTAACAAAAGGTTTTACCCGAGTTCTTAAGAAGAGTCACAATTTTGTATGGGATGACACTGCCAACAAATCCTTTGAAGCTTTGAAACTTGCCTTAACCCGTACACCACTCTTATTTCCACCCGATTATAGTCGAGATTATTTCTTATACTTAACTGCTTTGAACTCTACCATAACTATGGTTCTAGTCCAAGAGGATGATTCACACTATGAACATGCTATCTACTATTTGAGTCAGAGTCTCATGACCAGCGAAACCAAATAGTTGCATGTGGAGAAACTGGGTTTGGCAAATGTTCAAGTTGTTCAATGTTTTTGTCATTATATCTTATTGCACAGAACCACGGTCATTTCCGATTGCAACCCTATGCAACACATCCTTACTTGACAATTGTTAGGGGAAAAATACTCCAAACAGATAGTGATTTTCCAGGAGTTTGAGCGAGCCAAATCAAATAAATCTTTGGTTTTTGTCGAGTTGATATGTGACCTTCCCTCCACTGAGACAGAAATTGTGGCAAAGGATTCCTTTCCTAATGAGTCTATCTTTTTGATCATTTTTTACGACATATGGTATGGAGACATTATATTTTATCTCTAAACCCAAACTTTCCGGCCCGATCTTTCTAGTGTAGATCATTGTATTCTGTATCAAGCCCGTCAATACATTATCCTTGGTGATACCCTTTCCCGTCATGGTATTGATTCCATATTTCGACGATGTATAACCTATGATGAAGCTGAGAAACATTTGAATGACTGTCATTCTGGAGCATGTGGCGGTCATATGTCTGGGTATGCCACTGCCCAAAAGATCTTACGAGTTGGTTACTTCTGGCCTTCGTTGTTTAAGGATTGCATTATTGTCATTCAAAAATTCCAAGCTTGTCAAACATATAACAATAAGATCTAATCTCATCCTGCTCCTCTTTACCCTGTAGTTTCTGTTGGTCCATTCCTTAAATGGGGAATTGACTTCATGACATGTAAACCTCACTCGACCGAGGGGCATGAATATATTATCATAGTCATGGATTATTTTACTAAATGGATCGAGGTGATTCTTACATTTGATAATACCTGGAAAACTGCAGCGTTGTTCATATTCAATCATATAGTTACTAGATTTGGTGTCCCTCAAGCCATCGTCACTGACCATGGTAGTCATTTTCGCAATTTCATGATGTCTGAACTTACCGAGAATTTGGGTCTTTGACATGAAAACTCAACACCTTACCATCCATAGGCCAATGGCCAGGTTGAAGCAATTAACAAAGTTCTCACTACTATGCTTCGATGGATGGTAGGAATTCACAAGTCAACCTGGCACACGATGCTCTTCTCGGCATTATTGGCCTATCGGACATCCATTAAATCTTCCATAGGGTTCACACCTTTCCAGTTAGTATATGGTATCGAAGCTATTATTCCGATTGAATGTGAAATCCCATCTTTGAAACTAGTTGTCGAACTTCTCCCAAACACCTTAGCGGAAGAAGAACGTCTCTTGTATTTGATTCAATTAGACGAGACTCACTGTGATGTGGTCTTAGTCATTGAAACTCAGAAAAAACGTGTCAAAGCTCAATACGACAAGCATGTCAAACCACATGTTTTTTCTGAGGATGATTTGGTTCTCCTTTACGAACATGATCGTGACTTATTAGGGGCCAGTAAATTCGAGCCCATGTGGCATAGCCCTTATATCGTGAAACGAGTGTTGGAGAAAGGAGCTTATGAGCTGGTAGATTATGATGGAATTCCTTTGAGTGGACCCATAAATGGGATTTACTTGAAGAAGTACTATGCTTAAACTATTTTTGCATAAGTGCTTTGTATTTTTAGTGTATCATACTCTAGTGTGTTTTTTTCATTTTCATTCCACCTTTTTGTTGCTTACCTTGCATTGTGCTTGGTTTCCAGATGTCGGTGCCTTCGCTACCCTATATCAACTTTGCTGATGGTGCAAGTCACAGTACTCAAAACCTAGCGTCTGCTGCATGGGAAATCTATGCACCTACGGATGAGTTGATCAGTCTACACGGTGTTTTCCTTGGTCGTGCAACTAATAATATCGCTAAACACAGTGCAATTATCGAGTTATTAACTGATGTCATTTCATTTGGCATCTGTCATCTTATTGTACGATTTTATTCACAGTTCGTAGTGTTGCAATTGAGTAACATTTATTCCTTCTGAAGTCGTACTTTGTTATGGGTATATTTAAGAAATCACCTCTTGGAAAGACATTTCGATTATATTGAGTATCAACATATTCCTATATGTCTAAACACATTGACAAATGCATTGGCTAATTATGTTTTAGACATACATTTGTGCCATTTATAAATCCAAACACACTTTTTAAAATACAAGTAAGTCGGTAGGAACTTTATATTAATACGTCAAAAGTTAAAAAAAATGTTTGTCCAAAGACCAAAATATCAAAATAGTGAAGCTCATGGCTTCATATACAAAAGCATCAAGGATGTTGCTCATTGTAAAAAACAATTGCTTGTGCCACTCTATGGAGCAATCGACCAATAGATGTCGATACGCCAGCTGTATGGTGTTGGTAGCGTCGAGGTATTTCATCCACCGTGATATCATGGATGTTCATGGTTAATCCCTCTAGGTTTTGTTCGATCTCCTCGAGATCCTTGGCAGCCACTCCTCGACTCGCCACAATGCCTATCTCTCCTCGCCTCTAAATGGGAGATGATCCTAGAGAACAATAAGGCACCACATCTGCATTATTGAGAGCACTTGATTAGTCTTGGATAAATGACAAAAACATTTTATATAATTAAAATATTAAAAACATCATATAATGAAAAATTTCTTCTTACCTATGTCTCCCCACTGAGATCCCTCAGGTAGATTTAAGTTAGGATCCCCACAGAAGTTCATCCTGGCATAAGCATAGTCCTCCACCATGATTAGATGATATCTCAACCACTGGAATACAGATTCATTATATTTGACGATAGGCACGCCACCGTGATGAGCCATCAAATCCACCCATCTTCTCATCCGTGGATCTTGTGGAGCAGGTATGCCCCACTCCACCTGTAGATGTAAGACATGTACCCTCTCTAGGAAAAAGGATACTAAAATGGATCCATAACCAAACTATTTCAATTGACCATTTCGACACTTTGTCAGTTGCTTCTTCATGTTCTTCAAGAGACCCTCGCACTAATTGAAGACCCGTGGCTCCATGCACTCTATGACGTACTAGAAGTGGATTTGCAAATCCATGTGGGGAGCCGCACTCCTTGCCATCTAGGTGATAGTATAGAGGATGGTTCTCAATGGTAAATCTCGAACATCCCTAATGGCAACCTTTCCACTATGCTTTTCCGTACCTAGCACGCAGTGGTGTGCAACATAGTAGTCCATAGGTTCTCCCCCACCCCTACTTCTTGAGAGTGATACCCGAGAGCCTCGGTGAGATAACCCCGTCAGAAATTAAATGTCATCTATCTCCAAGGTGAGTGTATGCACACCCACGTGAAGGACTTGTTCATTTACATCCCACATGTGGACTAGATACTCCAACAATTTTAGTTGGGCTCTCATGCCCTGAATTTTGAATAATTTGAGTAAACCACACTCTCGGAGTGCCATGATAGTGCCCAGGTCATTCTTGACAAAGAAATCTTCTTCCTCATGCTCACATTCACTCCACTCGAGCATTTTGATTGAGGAAAACCTGCCAAGCAACATCAAAAGATGGTTAGATTCATAAAAAAATCAAATCTTAGAAGTTTTCCTAACTCATATTTTCTTTTCAAAAATTGAGTTGCGGTCGTCGCAGGGGCTTTCTTTTACGCAGAGCGACATCGTCGCACCCTAGATATGTACCCCCTGCGACAATTTGGGATTGTCGCAATTCACGATAGCGTGAGCCTGCGACGATCTCAAAGCGCAGTGACCTCCAAAAAATCAACCTTAACTCAAATTTAAACCATTAAAATGAAATCTTAAACCATGAAAAGAGAAAGGAACAAGAGACTATCTTTTTGACGGAAGCAGTTTGCGAAATGGTCCACTAGGTGCTCCAGAATTGACGCTTGAAATTTGGAAGAAAATGAGGGTTTTTGGCACTATTTGGGTGAAATTGCAAAATGAAATGGTAAATTGGTTATTTTGACCTATTTTATTTCTTTTTACCATATTTTATTGCAAAATTAAATTATTTTTTGAATATTTTACTTATGCCCTAAGTCTAACCAACTTTGCAAAGTGTTTTCTATTGCAGATTGAAAGATCTAAGGACGGGACGTTTGACATGGATCCTCCATTTTTTGTCGTTTTTGTGTGTTTTTCTTATGTACATATACTTTTAGGGTTTTTTAGGAAAAACTCTGAGCACAGTCTTAATTATTTCTCACGATCGTGAAACCATGAGAATGCAATCGAGTAACATTTTATCACTTTTTCAAACTCGCATCGGTAATACAAAAAACGAACCTTATGGAGTATCCTTTAAGCTCTTTTCAAGCTCCCTAAACACGAAAAATATAGACGAGCGATCTTTTTCTTTTCACGCTCGTAAAAGTATTTGAAGAAAACGTTTGATGAGTGGTAGATTATATCTTTTTTGGTCTCGTCAGACTAACTTACGAAAAATGACATTTTGGAGTTTTCTTTAAGTGTTTTTCAAACTCTTTAAACATGAAAAAACCCTGAGTTTTCTTTCTTTGGACTCATAAAACAAACATCGAAAGGCCCATATGGGACCGAACCACTCCTTCTTAGGGTTCGTTAAACATACTCTGAGGGACTCATCTGAAGGATGAGCTTACATTACAAGCATATGTTATCCTCCTCAAGCTTGCATAAAAATAAAGAGGTACTCGTCATAAATGGTGGGGGCAAATTGGGAAAGAAACGTGTTTCTGTATTTGTGTTAGTGGCAGTAAGTCGCTCTTGAACATGACACCCCCCTTCATCACTGTATCCGGGTTGGGAAATTCATTTGTCTCTTGTTTGACCATCCACAAGTCCATATGTTGGGTCCTCCTTGAGTCAATGCTGCCAAGACAATTGTCGTGTCGATCATATGTTCGAGAGAAGTCCAACCTAAACAAGCTTTCTATCGAGTCGGCCATCTGCAGTTCTAAATTTTCGACCATGTCGGCCTTCCCTTAGTCAGTTTCGAATCACTTCATACTCTGATCTACTTCAAATCTGTTACATATTTCGTGTCATTGATGGGGGATACATTAAGGCCCTCCTATGACAAGTTTTTTCCTATCGACTTCAACTCACTATCTGGGAAAAAGACTTAGGAATCATTTAGTACCCTAGAGCCTATATGCCTCAATGGAAGGTCTATTCGATTTCAACAGTGGGTTCACATCATTGGCCCCTAATTGGAAGATTCCATCAAGTGTTCGACTTCAAATCATTCATTCACATTCTTTGTATTGTACTAGAGTACCTTGGGAGTCATTAACATTAATGGTGATTTCCCTCGCACTTGTTAACAATTTTCATTAATGACCGGTAATCAAGTGGTTTCCACCATGTTCGACTTCGATACCTATAATCACATGGATAGATTTGTACTTAGGGACGATGGAAATGAAGATCCTGGATATCACCATATCGGTCTAGGTTGCGACAGAGTATTTATGAGTTTGTACTGACACATAGATCCACTATGTATGTCTCATGGCTATGTATGAATTTGAATTCTTTAAGCATAGATCCACAATGTATTTCTCATGGCTATGATGAATCATAATGACATGGATCCACAATGTATGTTTAGTGGCCATGACTCACTTGACACTTATGATTAGAGTCACTTGTAGTATGAGTATGGGAATGCCTACCTCAGAAGATGGTATATTATTATGCAGATGCTTGATTGTCTGCAAGTTCCCGATCGACGCGCTCCTTGTTTTCGACACACACATTCTACAAAGTATTTTAGTTGTCACAGGTTCTAATGTCATACTTTGGGAGGCATTCTGTTACACATTATTTTGGTCACCCCAGTGATCAATTGACAACATGTGCATAACTCACTTCCATGTTCCCTGAAAACACTAAAAGAGACTTTATCCATGAGAAAAGTGGATTAACTTTTCTTCCTTAAAAACTCTATCAAATGAGATCGTCGCACCCTTCTCTATGCTTGGGGTTCGACAATGCTTGATCATCGCACGCTGCACCAAAGCTGGATTGCGGTGTCGTCGCAGGCTGCCTGTGCATAGGGTGCGACGATGCTTAAACAAGGAAAAAATTAAATTCACGAATGTTCTAGAAGGGAATCTTCTAGAAGATGAGGCGACCTCCGATCAGTTTAGATCTTACTCGCTTCTCTGATTTAGTGGGATCATCCTAATCTCCTCATCCATCCCTCTTTCACCCTATATAAAGAGGGATCACTTCTGGAAAAGACTAAGTCTTTCTTATGCATGAAGAATTTTGCTATAGATTATACTTGAGATAACTTTGCTTTAGCTCTCTAAGTCAGATTGTGGATCTTCTTCATCAAGGCATTGGAGAAAAGGTGTGTGTGTTGGAGAAAAGAGCCATTGGAATGGAACTTGCAACATCAAGGCATGGGTTGTATTCTCCATTTCCATTTAATGAAATGCAACAATACATTTCTTCCCTATAAAGGTGTCTTTACTTTTATTGTATAACTCCTTGATCTTATACACATAATTCATTGGAATATATATATATATCTTTGTTCTCTCTCTTTGTTTGTTTGTGCTTCTTAAACAGGTTCACCATCCCGCAAATCCAAATATGGAGCTACAAAGACATCATTAGCGAGGATCAAGCGTCATTTGAAAGGTATGTCATTTGCCCCTCTTTGAACTAGTTTATATGACAATGAAGTCTAAGGTGAAGTTTGTATCCTGCCTTGTTTTGTTCTAGCTTCATGTTGAAGTTAGGGAGATTAGTTTGTGTCCGCACTTACTGATTTGTTCGATAATAGTGATATCACCACCCTAAGGATTACTGGTGTATTTTGTTGAGATCTAAAATATACAGGTCATACCAGAGATGCTAAGGTTCTCATGCGCTCTACGGTGAGCACATGTCCATGAGTTGGAGGCAGATGTTATCCCCTATCCTAGGGATAACTAAGGAGATCATGTCTCGAGGCCCACATGTCCTAGACATGGAGTGACTAGATCCGAATGACTTGAGCATGGCCCTAGAGGGCCCCTATTTTCTTCAGTGCAGCCCATCTATCAGCAATAGTAATATCCATCCCACCAACCTGGTCCTGAAGCAACAATAAGTATTGCTCCATGAGGTAATCAGTTTGGGTGTCATGGTATGTGTCACTCTGATTATTGAAGCACTTGAATATGTTGCACTATATTCTCCTTCATTTCATAATGTTTTCTTGGAAATTATGCTCTTTAACTCGTTTATACCCGGAAGGGTGTCATGATGGACTAGTAAGTTGATCTCCCTTTAGGATGGGTTTCCACTGGGTGGGTATATGAAAGGTCATCGTCCATTCCCTCCATACTTACCACTTTCCACCCTTACTCCTCTCATTTTCCCCTACGTTTGTTCAAGTATTGGGTTTGCCACACTAGGAAGGGTTGTACCTTGCCTTGTGGGAAGAAGGGGCTAAAGGCCCATAGGGTAAAAGTTGGCAAGAGTTAAAAGCCAAAAATGAAACCTTTGAGATGCTTCACCCAGGGATTCCCGAGAAAGCAGTAAAAGGCTTCTCAGTAAGAAAAGGGAACCCATAAGATAAATAAACACTCAAGGTATTAGTTGGTGGATGGGAGGTCTCATCATGAGCCGACCTATTATGAACATGGGCATGTAGCGGTATAACACTACCATCTATCTGGTCACCAAACTAGGGTAGTGGCTCTTGGTGGCATAGCTAAGAGAAAGGGGGTCTCATCATGAGCCAACCTTCTCATCTCCATGAAATGCTTGTGGGTAACGCTGTCACCTCTAGTCACCAAGCCAAGATAGTTTCCCTCAACTCCTCCCTTGAAGCATAAAAGAAAAAGATAAAAAAGCAATAAAACTAAGAATAAAAGGCATTGAATGGGCTAGGAAAGAATGACATCTATGACAAGGTGCAACTCGCCCTCTACAAAGACACCCACATGTAAGATATACATTTCCCTATTATCACCACACCCCATGCCCAAACACCCCATGCTACCTCACACACACTTACGTGACCCAGATTGGTTCTCACCTGGGAAACACCCCAAACTTAAGGAGGATTAGCCCAATAGGACACCCTGATACCTTCTCCAAACCTAACTTGTTAAACTGCATAATGTCTTTGAGAATTTTTCTGGGTAAAGGGGGGTTTTATGCACATGTTTGGGTAATTTGATTATTATATGTGATTGACATTGCTATGATCCCTGTGACTTATGAACCCCTGGAGGGCGTACTTTTTTTTGCTGCAGGACTTTGCTAGATGGGAATGTACATATGGGGGAATGATTAGCTCGGACCTCCATGGGGCTGAAAGCCCATAGATGGATGTTGTGACCCCAACCGGGGGTAGAGAGATATCAGAGACTTGCACCAGGAAGAAAGAAGGAAGATTCCCTTGAGAGACTTCGACAGACCTAGACCTAGGGGGATCTTGCTCTTCCACATGGACATTGATCCTTGAGAGCCCATGACATCATTATTATAATCTTGGACGTCGTCCAGAGCTAGGGTTTTCATTTATGAGGGCAGTTGTGTGCTAGTTGGCATGTGTGGCATTATCTAGGGCCTTTGGAGGCCAAACGTTCTGCATATGGGGCCCAACGTTCCACCCTAGGCGCTCAACGTCACCCTAGAAGGGCATGATGTCACCCTTGGAGTTGATTTGAGGGTTTAATTACCTTCATTTATGTAAAAACTGGATTTTTAATGTAATTTGGCCAGGTCAACCTTTTTATGACCTAATTTTAATTAAAGGTCATTGATACTGTATAAATATAGAGAAAATAGTCTCATTTTTTAGGATCACTCATCACACAAGTGGTGGTCTGAAATTCGATCCTCTCTAAGGGTTATTGGCTGAAAACTTGTGTTATTTTGAGGTTACTTGGCTTTAAAAGGAGGTGCACACTAGCTTTTTCTTGGATTATTTGGCTAGGTGAACTTATCAAAGGATTTCTCTTGGAAAATTGTGGCTTGATGCATGATTATTCTTGGTATAAGTAAGTAAACTTTGTTATTAGTCATCTTTTATGGTTGCTAGTCTATTTTTCTTGCTTGTGTATGGAAGATTATGAAATTGCATGCTAAAACCCTAAGTGTGGAGAACTAAGTTATTTACTTCTTCATTCTTTGTTTGTCAAGCTTCCTTTCCTCATCTTACCTCTAGAAATCTAAGCCTAGCTTTCTAAAGGTGTTGACCTAGACTCTCCTAGGAACCTAACCCTAGCTTCCTAAGGTGACGTCACACTTCTAAAACCAAGGAAGAGGGATGCGCTAGGGCCTAACAAGGCTACTCTCTAGCACTTCTCCTCCACTAGGTTTGAGGATAGGGGGACTAAGTTCATTACTCCTCCCTACTTCCAATATCTTACCGTCACCATCTTTAGCTCAAGGAGGCAAGAACCCCAAGGGGCTAGCTTACGCTACACTTGTAGAGGCTTCTTGCTCAAAAGAAAGTTGTTAGAGGACTAAAGTGTTAATTCTCTATAATATTTTCTCTTGACCTTGTCCTTAGATCCTTTGCCATTTCCTCCTTATAAAGCTAAACACCATCCTTAGACTCCCTTTTACCCAACCCAAGGCACTAGTTGAAACCATGGGTCTCAAAACCTTAAGGGATAAAACCTTCAAACAACCTCTTAAAACTATTCAAACAACCTCTTCTACTAACCTATTTTGTTGCAAGGACCAACTCCTTTGGGACTTGACTTTGTGATCCACTAACCTTTCCTTGTTGTATGACCAAACTCCTTGTGGAATTTTGTCAATTGCAATTCTAACCCGAACCTATAACCACCTAGTTTTGAACTCTTCCCTAGACTTCAAGCTAGCCTAGAACTAATCTTGCTATAACCACTTGGACTTAGACTCTTCATTAGACTTTGAGCTATTGGTGTTGCATTTACTTTTCTTTCTAGCACTTGACAAACTATTATCAAATTCATAGATTGTTCTTGCTATCAAAGCCATGCTAGACTTATTGCAGTCGATAACCCTTTATTACTTCATTAATTACTTTGAGGCATACTTGTTATCATCTAATGCTATTATTTTTGTACTTGCCATCAATTGTTTAAGCATAACATCAATTATTATTGCACTCGTTGGGATATTTGATTTATTTAGTCTTGATTGAAGCAACATTATCATTTGAATACTTGTTTGTGCCTTCCTTGCAAGTCACTAACTCTTTAGGCTTCATCTTTCAAGACTTAAACTCAAAGGTGACCAATGAGAGGGGGGAATTTCTTGCATCTTTGCCTTAGTCTTCTCAACCCTTTAGGCCATTGGGGACGTCTCCCCTAGGGTACTATGACATACTCCAAAATATAAAGGGGTTTCCTATTAAGGTGACAGTGATAGGTCACCCCCTGTTACGCCAATCTTGCATCCACTTGCCTTGGGCTTTGGGCAAGTACAAATTGTGCCATAACAATTCCCATTGTTCCCATTGGCAACACTTGCACCATTTTCACCCACATGGTTTTGATTTGCTTGAGTGTTGGTAATTAACTATGTCATGAGTTGCACCAGTTATTGTTCCCCCCCGACTAAATCATTTAGGATATGCATGGCATTGTCCGTATGTATCTCATTGTTGTCCCCCATGTGTCCCTCTTTCTTTGCTTCTGGTGGGTCCTCTTCCTTTAAACTTGATTGAAAGGTGTTTTTTTATCCTTTCTACCTTCCACTTCTGTAGGTAATATATGCCCTGTCTTCATGCCTCATGAAACAACAAACCCCCTCAAGCTGGTAGGATTGTGGCTCTGATACCACTGTAATGTCCCTTACTAAATTTTCCCCAATTTTTAGCTAGTTTGTTGTTATGGACATTTTGTCAAACAATTTGCATGTAAACAACCTTTATCAACAACTTAACAATTATATTTTGTTTGCTAACAATATATAGTAAATACACACAATGTACACCCAAAAAACTTATTGCATTGAAATTTTATTTTATGGCGACAATGGTACAATTTGTCATTTTCAGAAATACTATGTAACATCACTACGAGTCATAGCAACCTATTTACTACCTATCTCATAAATTAGAACACAATTCAAAATACCTTTTTCAAGAGTGTTGAATGTGAATATCACTAGCACAGCCGCGAGTTACTTCCGGCTGGTGAACGCCGAAAGATGTCGAAAGATTCACAGTGCATTAAAAAAAAATGAAAATGAATGAAAACGAAGTAGAAAATGAAACGAATGAAGAATTCTAAAAGTTAATCATTTAAACGTGGCAATCAAATGATGTTACAGTAATTTCYTAATATGATTAGGTAAATGTTAAAAAGTAAACAGGTTAACRGATGCATTTATAAATGCAAAGAAGTTATCAACAATAAATCTGAYTCATTGATTTTGGAGGACGACTAAGAATATGCCAGCATCTTCAATGCATAACCATCAGATTCGAATTTAAGATTAAAAGATCATTAATTGTGCCCATCTTCAATAGGTATACGCCTTTCGGCGTAAAGAAACAAAAGTAGCAATCATATCTTGCTTTTTTAATTATATAATATCTTAGTTTATCATTTTTATAACTATAAATATATTTATGGATTTAGTATTTCAAATTTAATAATAAATATAAAAAATTAAAATATTGAAAATTTCATACAAATAATATATATATATATATATTAGAAAAGTTAACTAAAATGATAAAATAAAATTTGAAAATTGTAATATATATAATATAATAATGTGATATTAAATAAAATTAATTATTTTAAATCTAAAAGGGTAGGTAGGATATGTACATTTTTGCAAATTTTAGAAATCAAATTGGTGAAGTAAGAGGTATCTTCTAAAATAAATAAGAGTTTTCATATACTAATATGATGTCTATCTTGAGGTGATTTTAAAATTAAATTATTATTATTATAATATATAAGATGATTGAAAAAAAGTATACCAATATAATGTCTATCTTGAAATGACTTTAAAAACAAATTATTATTATTATATTTAAGATGATTGGAAAAAAATATTTTTTCAATGAAATTTATTAAAATGACTAAATATCAATTTAAATATTTGAAAATAAATTATTTAATTAATTTTATACCAAATAAAAATATGAATAAAATAAAAGTTAATATAATTAAGATGTTTAAAAAATAAAATGGTCTCTTGTAAAACAAACAAGAGTTTTCATATACCAATATGATGTCTATCTTGAGGTGACTTTAAAATTAAATTATTATTATAATATTTAAGATGATTGAAAAAAAGTACACCAATATAATGTCTATCTTGAAATAACTTTAAAAATAAATTATTATTATTATATTTAAGATGATTGAAAAAAAATATTTTTTCAATGAAATTTATTAAAATGACTAAATATCAATTTAAATATTTGAAAATAAATTATTTAATTAATTTTGTACCAAATAAAAATATGAATAAAATAAAAGTTAATATAATTAAGATGTTTTAATATAAAATAACATTTTAAAATAAAAGTTAATTAATATAATTAAGTTGACTAATAGGATGATATTTTAAAAGTCACAACATGCCAACCATCCATTTCACTTTAAAAGTCATAACATCCATTTCACTTTCATTAAAATGTTTGAAAATGAATAATTTTTTTATCAAATTTCATACCAAACCATAAAATTGACTATCTGATCAATCGTACTTACTGGGGATGGAACTGTACTGACTGGGGATGGAACCCCATTGACCAGTCCATCAACTAACGACGGGTTGGAGGAAATCTTACAATAACCTTTTGGAAGAGATAGTTCTTTAGGATTCATCGCATTGATCCAATTTTGACTAATTTTCCATCCATCATTTCTGTTTAGATTGTTATGTTGTTTTTCAATTTCGATCGCTTTTCTGAATTTCCTATTGTGATAGTGATCTATAGTGATCTATCTTGGCAAGAATTTTGGCATCTTCAATACAATTGTGATGTTTAGTTTTGTAATTTTGACTAATTTTCCATTCATCATCTCTGTTTAGATTGTTAAGTTGTTTTTCAATTTCGATTGCTTTTCTTAATTTCCTATTGTGATAGTGATCTATTTTGGCAAGAATTTTGACATCTTCAATACAAATGTGATGTTTAGTTTTGTCTAAATGTTCTGCGAGAGCCGAGGGACGAAAGTGCGATTGTGTTTGATGTCAACTATATGTTCTTGAATCCTAATTCTAAAGGAGCAACCTATTTCTCCTATATATTGTTTAAGGAATTCCGAAATTCCTAATAATGTTTAAGGGTTTGAAAATTGCCCCAATGCTTTTCTTCTTTAAAAATGGGATAGAAAACGAGTCGTTTCTATGCATTAAAATACGTTTGAACCGTCGACGCTTTTTGCTTTAAACAATGAATTCGGTCTCCCTTGTCGATTTTGCAACTCTCAACAGCCAGCGAGGAACACAATAAAATATTCGAGTTTGTAATAATACCCCAATCAACTCGTCTCGCTGTATCATATATGATACAGAGCTACCAGCGCGCGCGCGAACACCAAATCCGGCCATCATCATGTTTAAGCTTCAAATCTCATCACCCATTTGGATTCTCTTAACTCTTCTGAGCATTGCGTGTTGTTTCAATTTGTTTCAGCAAGCTCAATCAGCAGCAGTCACGGACCCAAATGAAGGTAACCACGGATATTATTTCCAAAAAAAATCTCATCCCGCAGGCTGCAGCGTTCTCATGTCTTCTGTTTTTATCCATATTTTTTTGGTTGGTCAATTCATTTTCTTCTCCTGTTGACAGTTATTGTATTAAAGTCACTTGCTCAGAAGTGGAGTATCGATATAAAGACTTCTAATACATGGAACCTTACTGGAGATCCTTGCACTGGACGAGCCATCGATAGTACGCCCATTACCGATGCTTCTATGAATCCGGGCTTCAAGTGTGATTGCAGCTTCAACAGCGAAACCACTTGTCATATTGTACAGATGTAAAAAGTTCTATTTTCTTAAATTACTGATTACCTACTTTTAAGGGTTTTAGAGGATGTAATTTACTCTCATCTGAAAATAGTTATCGTGTTTCAGTTGGAGGTTACTTTTGTCCTTTTGGATTCTTCCTCGAGTACCTTGCAATATTCTATATACTTTAAAAGAAGGGATTGAGCATTTTTGGGATTATTAATTAAACTAAGTATCTGCAACTTTCTTAAAGTATGTCACGGGGAATTTTAAGAATGGGCAAAAGTCGGTTTAATTTAGGACCATTTCATGCAGGTTGTTTAATTAAGGAAAGCTGAACAGATTTTTTCCGATTTCACATAGAGATTTTGTTAGGCTATTCTGTTAAGAAATTCACACCGAATTCTGTAAAAATATGTGCGCCATAAAGCACGTCTCAACCTAAGATAATTTGTTTATAATTGTTGAAACCAATCTGGTTGAAACTATCTTATTTTATTTTCTTCAAACATATCACACCCAGCGTTAAATGACCCTTACAGAATTCCTGGACATAATGCGGTGCAAAGGTGAGTCGGTAGTTGGCCTTTGAGCTACTTAATCTGCCAATGAAAAGTGGGCCTTGTTTCCTTTTAGCTAAATACATGACTGACTCCTGTTTGATTTTATCTACTAGCAAAAACTCATCTAACCAGAGTTTGATAAGCACTCGAGGTTGAATATCTCCTATGTTTATTTATTTATTTAAGTTAGCATTTGTGTGAGTTCGAGATATTTGAATTCATAAGTTCCAATACCTTATAACTTGCATTTATGTGAATTATATATATATAAAGAGAGATAGATTTTTAATAGAAATTCCTATAGATCCTAAGAGTTTAGCGACTTCAAGGTGCATATCAGTACTAGTATCTATATTCAACGGACCCAATACATCATTTAGATTCAATGTGATGGAAGCCCAAAGTGGCAGCTTTTTCAATCTAGAATTGCAAAATTCAATTATCCTAACCCATCGGTGGCCTTCTTGCTTGCAGGAAAGTTTATGGACAGGATATATCGGGAGAAATTCCAGAAGAACTGGCTAACCTGACTTATCTTTGGGATCTGTAAGCCTGTTTTTGATTTTCAGTGAAATTAATGGCTGCAGGGAGTTGTCTTTTTTCAGTGGGAAAAAGGGAAAACCCGCGTAAAATAACTAACATATCATGGCTCTGTTTTCAAAATTATTGACTCGTAACATAATTTCACAAGCGCATTGCATTATGTTCTTACAACTTGAAATGAGCACATATTATGATCTGCATCTTGTATAGTTCGTGCCAATTGAAAAGAACCCTTAAGGTTTACTTATTCTGTCCATATAAAGTGAGATCTTGACAGAGAGATCTGTGGAATTTTCATGTCAGGAACTTGGCACACAACTATTTAACAGGACCAATACCTGCCTTCTTGGGTAACCTCACAATGATGCAGTACTTGTGAGATCCTTCCCTTTTGCTCTATGTCCTTTAAAATTTACCGAGATAATGTAATTCGGCAGCACTTCTCTTGCTTCTCGTGTTAGGTTAAGGATTAAAGATAAAATTTTGTGGATCAGGTAGAATTTGTTGATATTTATTCTTCATATAGGTCATACTACTTAAATTCATTAATTATTAGGAAAGTGGATTTCATCTGGAGGCAAATTGCATCACTGATGTTAAAAAACATTCTTTGATTCAGGTCTCTTGGAACAAATAAGTTATCTGGCCCTGTCCCAAAGGAGCTTGGAAATCTTCGTAACTTGATTTCATTGTAAGATCTCTCTCTGTATACATGCATACTTAGTACTCTGCAGACATGCATACGTATTATTCCAAGATAGCACAAACAGCATCGTAAGCCTTGGTTCAAATTGATCACTACGAAGTGTAAAAAATAGTCAAAATGTCAAGGGTTCTTGGTTCGACGGTAAAACGAGAGTTCTGATGTTCCCATCAAGTTTTAAAGCACTTTGATATATTTGGGATTATGTGGATTATGTTCACTTGCCACATAAATATTAGGAAGAATATTGTGAAAAAAATTGCCAAATTGATTTGTTGTTTCACATTTTCCTACTCAAATCTTAGTGATTTTCCTTTTGCATGGAATGCATATATGCGGTTTGAGAAGATCTAATAGGCTATCAGTTCAATTCCTATCCTTGTAATCCAACACCTTCATTCAATCTATGGGTGTCTATAAGCAAGCCTTTATATTATATAAACAGACTTAGATTCTAACAACAAAAATAGAAACAGGAATGAGTTCGTATTTATGGTTTTTTGTTTTTCTAATTCAGGAGCTTTACTACAAACAGTCTTAATGGGACACTTCCACCAGAGCTTGGGAACCTAACAGCATTGCAACAACTGTAAGTGTGATCGAATATGGTTATATACATGATATACTTCTTCCCATGTGTTGCTTGTCTCTAATCATGAATTGTGAGCTTTTATGAAGTACATAACTTTAGCCAGTAGTTCAAATAGTATCAAATTGTAATAGCACTTTTAGAGAATAGCTTTAACCATCAAAATAGGTGTCCTCTTTCCCTTTTTGAGTAGCCATAAATTATATGAAAAGAGAAATTACTTCTAAACATGGAATCCTATCAACTTTAAACCATTATTTTTATAATAGTATATTTTTTTCCAAAGGAAAAAAGCATAAATTATATTCAGAAATAAAATTTACAAATAGTAATATGCATGTGAGAACATGCATTTAGTCCCAAAAAGTTCTTACAGAAGCCGAAACCTGTCTGTCATGATACAAAGATCAGTAAAATATATATGTTGACTACTAGACATTCTGAACAAAACCAAGAGGCTCGATGGCATATCTTGTAACTGTTATCCCCTAGCCTAGGGATAACTAAGGAGATTATGTCTCGAGGCCCATAGGTCCTAGACATGGAGTATCGAGAGCCATATTGACTTGAGCCTAGCCTTGGAGGGCCCATCTTTCATCTTCAATGCCTCCACCTTGTCAGCAATAGCAACATCCATCCCATTGGCCTGGCCCTTCAGCAACAGTGGGTCTTGCTCCATGAGGGAATGAGTCTGGGTATCATGGTATGTGTCACTCTGATTCTCAAAACATTTGAATATGTGCATTTAATTTTTTTGCTTCTGACGTGTGCTTGGACTTTATGCCTTTCCACTTGTCCACACCTGGGGGGGAATGATAGGATGCCCTAGCAAGTTGGTTCTCTTAAGTTTTGAATTACCACTGGGTGGGTTTATGAAAGGTCATCGTCCATTCCACCATACTTATCACTTTTCATAATTTTCCCTCTCATCCATCCCCTACACTGGTTCAGGCATTGGGTTTGCCAAGCTAGCAAAGGGTTGTACCTTACCTTGTGGGAAGAAGGGGCTAAAGGCCCAGAGGGTAAAAGTAGCTGGCAAAAGATAAAATCCAAAAGAACAAAACCTTCATATGCTTCACCCAGGGATCCCCAAGAAAGCAATAAAAGGCTTCTCAGCAAGAAACTGAGGGACCTGTTATCCCCCAGTTTAGGGATAACTAAGGAGATTATGTCTCGAGGCCCACAGGTCCTAGACATGGAGTACCGAGAGCCAGACCAACTTGATCATGGCCCTGGAGGGCCCATCTTTTCATTCTTCAGCGCCTCCACTTTGTCAGCAGCAACAACATCCGTCACCTCGACCTAGTCCTGTCGCAGAGATGGATCTTGCTCCATGAGGTAATGAGTCCGAGTATCATGGTATGTGTCACTCTGATCCTCGGAACCTTTGAATATGTGCAGTCAATTCTTTTTGCTTCTAACGGGTACTTGGATCTTATACCTCTCCACTTGACCATACCTGGGGGGAATGACATGATGCCCTAGTAAGCTGATACCCATAGGGTTTGAGTTGCTACTGGGGGGATTCATGAAATGCCATCGTCCGCTCCCACCATACTTACCACTTTTCATCTCTTTCCCGCTCATCCATCCCATTACACTGGTCCAGGCATTGGGTTGGCCAAATATTTAAGGGTTGTACCTTACCTTGTGGGAAGAAGGGGCTAAAGGCCTAGGGGGTAAAAGTAGCCGGCAAAAGACAAGAGCCAAAGAATAAAAAACTTGAGATGCTTTGCCCAGGGATCCCCGAGAAAGCAATAAAAAGCTTCTCAACAAGAAACAAAGGGACCCATAAAAATAATAAAACAAGACCTAGTTAGAGGATAGGGGGTCTCATCATGAGCCAACCTATCAAGTCCATGGGCATGTAGCAGTATGACACTACCAACAACTGGTCACCACACCAAGGTAGTGGTTCTTGGTGGCATAGCCAAGAGAAAGGGGGTCTCATCACGAGCCAACCTTCTCATTTCTGTAAAATGCTTGTGGGTAACATTGCCACCACTGGTCACCACGCCAGGGCAGTGTCCCCTAACTAGCTTCTTGAAAGAAAAAAGCAATAAGAATAAAGACAAAAGGCGTGAATGGGCTTGGAAAGATTTGCATCCATGACAGGTGCAACTCACCTTCTACAGAGGCACCCACAAGCAAGCCATGCATTTCCTTGCTATCACTCCACCCCTTGCTCAGACATCCCTTACCACCTCATCCACTCAGATGGCCTAGGTTTGAATTCTCCCAGGAACATCCGACATCCAATGAGCATTAGCCCAATAGGATGTCCTAGCGTTTCCTCCAAATTTGGCTTATAGATTAGTATAATGTCTTTGAGCACGTGTCCGGGTTGAAGGGGTTTTATGCACATGTTTAATAAATTTGATGATTAGATGTGATTGACATTGCTATGATCCCTGTTGCCGTCCTTATACACACTTGCAGACGTGAGCTAAGTCCTGCTCACTTAGTGTGTCCTCGGAGGTACAATGCCTAGGATCAAAGCCCATGCTGTCACTTTGACTTGAACCTCTTCCGTCTAGGCTAACTCCTATGGAAGCCAAGGGGGGGTAGACCCTAGTTACTAGATGAGATTTACGATTAAGTGTTCTAAGAGTTGATTTTAATTAGTTAAAGGTTAAGGGAAATCTAGCCTAAGATGTCAATCAACAAATGCAAGATGCAACTATCTAAGTATGAGAGTCAGACCTTTTCYTAGGGCAACTAAGACTAGTGCCTAAGATTGGGCAATGGGGTCAACTAGGTTAGGGGGATATTCGTTACAAGATAATTACAAGTTACAAAAGATTACAACAAGATAGATACAAGTAGACACAAAGAATATATCAGATATTTAAGACTAGATACAAGATATACAATATACTAACAAGTTTACTCACATGTGTAGGAATTAAAGATACTCAAGATAAAGCAATCATCAACACATGAAGCCAAGCATGCTCACAACAGATAGAGTTCCGTTGGACTGCTTTTCAATGGCTAAGAGATGCAAATCACTCAAGACCCAATCAAGAGAATGCCTCCAGGTGGATGCGCACTTCTTGAAGGATCACACCACGAGATATAGGAACAAAATAGATGAAAGCTTGCAAATGT
>JZKD02S1659026.1:649786-660930 GCA_000966675.3 Picea glauca
GACTCAAGCTCTTTAGACCTTTCCTACAAACCGTGCGATAACAAGAGGGATCTTGGAGATTCGGGCACCTGGGTTGTTCTTTCCATCACCCAATCTACTGTTTGACATCTTTCTTGAGGTGATTGGACATCTTTGGCACTAGGGCTGAATTGTTGAGGAGCTTCAGCTATCCAGCAGGACGTGGCATTGGTCTTCATTTCTTATCCAACCTTTGGAGGCTTATTTTGTATTATCGGGAGCTCTTTGTAGCAGCTCTATTGTCTATTTTCATAGCCATCTGTTGAGCATTCCAGATTGGCATCTCCATTGTAGCAGGTTCTTCTATCTTATGAATAAAAGTAGATTTGAGGGTTTTGGCTTGTCTATCATATTGCATATGGTTGAGGTATGTTCCATGGTTGTCTCTTCTTGTTATTTGCTGCATACACACATATAAACACATCAGTAAACCCTAAGGCCGAAATCAAGAGGCCATTCAGCAAGTAAACACAAGTAAACAAGTAGATCAACAAAGTGTTTGACGAAATACCTCACTTGGAAAAAGTTTTAAAAAGACACCAAAACCGTGATGATCCTTGCATAATGGCTTGGGATCATTACAGAAAGAAAATAATCCTTCAAAAGTAAGTGCGATAGTGAAACATGTTGGGCTTACTTCACGGCTTATGGAATCATTTGGTCCATTTCTATGAGCTTGTTTGTGGAAGGTGCGCTTGCTCTTGAGTTACCCCTTTTTAGGCACTATGTTTTTTCAAACCCCTTAATTTGCCTTTTATTTTGTCCTTTCATTAATTTGCATGTCCCCTTTGTAAGGTTTCAAGCATTAGCATTTATTGCTTTGGGACTGGGGTGAATGCAAAAGGGATAGAGCTCAAGTGTGAACTGGCTTTTAAATGTCCTTGCTATTATTTATTTCTTTCCTTTGCATCATTCTTTCTTTAATATTTTTACTAGTACCTGTAATCAACCTTTGGGCCTTTTGCCCCTCTTCTCATGAGAAAATGAACCATGACCCATTATCAAAGTTTAGTACATTGTGACAGGCTCCAGGATGGTAAGTGTTAAGTATGGCGGGGAAACATAATGGTACCCTTTTGAGGCTCCCCCAGTAATACCCCTTTTCCTTAGGGGTGACAACACGGGACTAGAGTACAAATGATGCCACCAAGGTGAAACAAGGAAATAGACATAACTTCTTGAGCTTATGAGTCATTATCCAACTTCAACCAATGATCCTCATTCACATGCCTAGTATATTAAGCATAACACTTCATATGAAAAAAGAACTAATGTACCTCATGATGATGTTGGCTTACCATCTCCCAAAGACTATGCTGGCTGGATGTGATGAGCTTTGCTGATTACTAGTGAAAGAGGCATCTGAGAGGTGCTATTGGGCTGCCATGAGTGTACATGTTGATCATCATCATCGCGGGGATCACCGTCTTCATTGTTGGCCATGAGACATGATCTCCTCTAGTTACCCCTAGGCATGGGGGGGTAATAGGGACAAGAAAATAAAGTATGCAAACTCATCAAATCCTTATATGGCCTGAAACAAGCACCGCAAGCCTGGTATAAAAGCTAATTGATCATCTTCTAAAATTGAATATCAAACACTTTAATCTTGATGATGCAACTTTGTTTTTCAGGAAAGTTGGCAAACCTATTGTATATCTTGTAGTGTATGTAGATGATTTGTTGATGACAGGGAACAATGAAAGTTATATTGCATCCATAAAGAAAGAATTGAAGAAAGGCTTTGAGATGACAGATTTGGGACATCTTCACTACTACTTGGGCATTGAAGTGACCCAAAATCCAAAGTACATATTCATCCCAAAAGAAGTAGATTGGAGAATTGTTGAACAAGTTTGGGATGGATGAGTGTAACCCTCTCTCTACTCCAATGGAGCAGAATTTGAAGCTCACATCAAAAGAAGGGAATGAATTTGAGGATGCAACCAAGTATAGACAACTTGGTGGAAGTCTTATCTACCTTACTACCACCAGACCAAATATTTCATTTGTTGTTGGGATTCTTTCCAGGTTCATGCAAAAACCTTGTGAAGGACATTGGTCTATTGCAAAAAGAGTTGTAAGATACTTGAAGGGAACTCAAGACTTTGGACTCATGTTTTCTAGTGTGGATGACTTCAACCTAATTCTGTATTATGTTTTAGACCTAGATGGGGAGAAAGAAAATGTGAGTGTCAACTTCAGGCTATCTCATGAGTCTTGGATCAATAGTTGTCTCCTGGAGATCACACAAACAATTAGTTCCAACAGATTCCACGACAGATGCAAATATGTGGTAGCTGTAGAAGCAACAAAGGAGATTGTGTGGCTCAGGAAAATACTTGAAGATTTGTAGTAGAAACAGGTAAATTCTACTCCCGTTATGGTTGACAATACTTCTGCAATCAAGTTGGCCAAGAATCCCAGATTCCATGATCGAACCAAGCACATCAAGACAAAGTACCATTTGATTTGATATCATGTAGAGGCCAAGACTATTCACTTTTGACATTGTTCCACAAATGAGTAGATTGCATACATCTTTATCAAGGTGCTTGGAAGAGAAAAAATTGAAAATTTCAGAATGATGCTTTGACTCACAAACATTCCTTTGGATTAAGTGGGGGAATGTTGGATACCTAATCCTTGGGATTATGGTATTTTGTAAATAGTGTTGTAAATATTAAATTGGGAATATTAAGAGTCATAGGTGAATGCCAAGAGTCATTGAGGTCTTGGAAGATGAAACCAAGAGTCATCTCCTCAATGTGTTTATGTATGGCTTACATTAACAAAATAATCATTCGTGGAGTTACTCATTCCCTCTGCCCATCGATACCTGCCCTAACATCCTTAATGTGCCTTCCTTGGATGAAACTAGTCCACTCCACTTTCTTCCCATGTTTTCTGTTCAAATCTTATGTTTGGCTCTTATCTTTGGCAACTTACCTCTCTATATTTGTTGCTTTAAGATTTCTACTTTTATTTTTCTAAGAAATTCCATGAATGGATGGACTTATTTTCTTGACCATGTATTATCACCTTTGTGTTATGTAGATTTATTTGATGGTATGGTCAGATAACTGATACTTTCCTATAGTTCACCTTCTTATACACCGTATGATCAAATGACTTATACTTTCTTCTAATTCATCTTTTTCACATTGTCTTAGGGTTTTCCTTTTTGTAGGCACCTTAGAAGACAGACATAATTGTAAGAAATCCATGTCTCTGTATGTAATTAAAAATCGATGCATAGTATCGAAATATAAATCATACATGTACAAGCTTTGGGTGGTAGTAAATTTAGATTTTCTAAAAGTAGTCAAGCCTTCTCTATAAAGATGTTTATGTGATGCTTGAACCCCGATATATAAAACTCTATAATTGTTGCTTATATGTAATTTCAAATTTCTGTATTAATATGGATTATAATTGACTCTATCCAACACACGGAAAAATAAATGTTCTTTGTGCACTCTCAAAGTCATAAGCTATGTAACTCTGTTACATGTAACGAGGCTTCCATCTAAGGAGTTCAAAATAATATCAAAGTTTTAATCCATACATTGTCATTCCCATTATATATTAATCACATAAATAATCAGTGACTTTTCCAACAAATTCTTGTTTTTTTAATTCTTAAATGTGTGAGAGTTGTGTGAAGCAAAATTTATCCAAATTATGCCTTGTGTTTCTCAATAGATAGAACGTAGAAAACATTCCAGCTATTTTTTAAGCTGAAGTTTGGTCTCTATTTCTACCGATGCATAGTATCGAAGAAATAATTGTACGAAATCCATGTCTCTGTATGTAATTAAAAACCGATGCATAGTATCGAAATATAAATCATACATGTACAAGCTTTGGGTGGTAGTAAATTTAGATTTTCTAGAAGGAGTCAAGCCTTCTCTATAAAGATGTTTATGTGATGCTTGAACCCAGATATATAAAGCTCTATAATTGTTGCTTATATGTAATTTCAAATTTCTGTATTAATATGGATTATTATTGACTCTATCCAACACACGGAAAAATAAATGTTCCTTGTGCACTCTCAAAGTCATAAGCTATGTAACTCTGTTACATGTAACGAGGCTTCCATCTAAGGAGTTCAAAATAATATCAAAGTTTTAATCCATACATTGTCACTCCCATTATATATTAATCACATAAATAATCGGTGACTTTTCCAACAAATTCTTGTTTTTTTAATTCTTAAATGTGTGAGAGTGGTGTGAAGCAAAATTTATCCAAATTATGTCTAGTGTTTCTCATTAGATAGAACGTAGAAAACATTCCAGCTATTTTTTAAGTTGAAGTTTGGTCTCTATTTCTACCGAACAGGTACTTCGTTAGTGCAGGAGTAAGTGGAGAGATTCCATCCACTTTTCGAAAGCTACAAAATTTGAAAACACTGTGAGTGTTGGTTGCTATTGATCTTGACAATCTTAGTGAGGCGTTCTTTCTTTCCTTTTTTCTGCAGTATGTCGTAAGAAGAGCATGTTTGAATAACGTTTCTTTGGTTTTGGGATGCAGATGGGTATCTGATAATCAACTCACAGGGAGAATACCAGACTTCATTGGAAGTTGGAAGAACCTCGTTGATCTGTATGTGTTTGTGTAATTGAGTTGGCCTTCAGTTTTTGTAAATTGATAATGTATATGAATATGTTGGTTCACGTGTATCTTCAAGATGGATACTATCATTTATTTGTCTGTTTGCAAGGTAGTTGTGTTACGGGTATCATTCAACTTAATGCCAGCAACATGCAAAATGCCTCTGCTTAGCCTTGTAACTGTTGTTGCCACATAAGCAAGCATAGGCAAGAGGCTTGCAAGAGAGAATTCCTCTCATAGTATACTTTGGGTATGTATAAACTTTGGTATAGTAAACTATTGACAGAATTCTTGACATTGATAGGATATTAGAAAACTGCAAAGAAACCATGAGATACTTTGGGCTCACTATCACTACATGACTGGGTTTCTGAAGAATCATTCTCTGAACTTAGATGTCCTTGGAATATTGGGATTTGATGAGAGGGTATCTATTGTATAGGAATGCATTTAACTGGTTAGTCACACAGTACGAGTTGAAGGACATTCCCGTAGCTATAACAAATGATCAGGAAGAGTCCTAATTTCATGTTATTATTCTTCCGTCAGGTGTGTTTACAAGATCAGTTCTGGAGAATCTTATAGCCCAAAAAATTGGCTCGTCAGCACACCTAGAGTTAACAGCTACGTGTCGAAGAGATTTCCCATAAGTGAGGAGGTTGCTTCACACATAGATGTTGGAGAGGAGAAGAATTAGATTCAAAATTAAGTTCTTCTGGTGAGTCTTCCTGCCTAAGATGTTCTCTTGTACTATTTCTTATCCTCATACTTGGTTTACCTATGATTCCACTATAATGTTCCTAGTCAATTCTTCTACCCCCGATCTTAATTGCAGATAGACCTCCACCATGTCGCTTTTTCATTGACTGTATGGTACTTGAAACTTAATTTTCGTTAAACGGCATACATTGAAAATCTGAAAGCTGAGTACCTCAAGTATTGGGATCATCACGACGAGGCCATCATAACGTTATGATTTAAAATTGATGAGAACTCAGAAATAAAAAACGGGTGCAAATATTGTAAATATCTTTTGAATGGGACTGTTGTGATTAATACTTACTTATTAGGCTTAATTATTAAATTGAAATAAGGTGTCATAAGAGGGAGAATGTGGTTCCAATTGTCATAGGGAATATTGCTCATTTCATGAAGATTATTGTGTCATAGAATCTCGTCAAGAATTTTCTACCAAGTGTAATTGTTATCCCCGATTTCTAGGGATAACTAAGGAGATGATGTCTCGAGGCCCTCAGGTTACAGACATGGAGTACCGAAAGACAAATGTCTGTCAATGTCCACATGCAGAGACAAAGACCCACTTCACCACCACACATCCTCGGTTCGTCATGATGGCATTCACCGCATCATCTTGCTTCCGGAAGACAATGGGTCTTGTTCCATGAGGTACAAGTCAGGTATTGTGGTAAGTGTCACTTTAATACCGGAGGCATTTAAGTATGTTGCATTTAAAACTGCTTTTGATTATAGACCGTATGCTTGGAAATTATTCTCTTCGCCCTGTTTCACCTTGGTGGTTGACATTGTTCCCTAGCAAGTGGTCACCCTTGGGGATGGGTTTGCTATTGGGAGGTCTCCTTGATGAGTCATCATGCCACTCCTGATCATATTTATCATTTTTCACACTTCATCCTTTTCACCTCCTTATATTTTGGGATTTTTGGGTATATTAACCCAAGAAGGGATTGTACCTCATTTCATGAGAAGAAGGGGCCGAAGGCTTGTTATCCCCATTTTGTGGGATAACTAAGGAGATTATGTCTCAAGGCCCTCAGGTTGCAAATATGGAGTGCCGAAAGACTACATGACCAACAATATCCATTTGCACAGATGGAGACCCTTCTCACCACCACAGAGGTCATAGATTTTCAGATGGCATCCACCACACCAGCTAGCTCCCGAGAGGCAATGGGCCTTGCTCCATGAGGTACAAGTCAGGTATTATGGTGAGTGTCATTTCAATATTTGAAGCATTTGAGTATGTTGTATCTTAGACTGCTTTAGATTTCATGACATATGCTTGGACATTATGCCTTTTGCCCTGCTTCACCTTGGTGGTTAACATTGTGTCCTTGAAAGTGGTCTTTCCTTAGGATGGGTTTGCTACTAGGAACTCCCTTGAAGATCCATTGTATCGTTCCTGATCATACTTACCACTTTTCATCATTTAAACCCCCCATTTCCTTGTCTCTTGGGATTTTAGGGTGTATTGACCCATGAAGGGGTTGTCCCTCATTCTATGGGAAGAAGGGGTTGAAGGCCCAGAGGATTGTTGTTGGGTGTTATCCCCATTTTGTGGATAACTAAGGAGATGATGTCTCGAGGCCCTTAGGTTCAGATATGGAGTGCCGAGAGACTACATGACCAACAATACCGTTTGCACAGATGGAAAATCCACTCACCGCCACAGATGGTCACAGGTTTACAAATGGCATTTGCCACACCAGTTGGATTCCGGAAGGCAGTGGGCCTTGCTCCATGAGGTACAAGTCAGTATTATGGTGAGCATCATTTCAATACCTAAGCCATTTGATTATGTTRTATCTTAGATTGCTCTAGATTTCATGATATGTGCTTGGACATTATGCCTTTTGCCCTGCTTCACCTTGGTGGTTGACATTGTGCCCTAGTAAGTGGTCTTCTTTGGGAATGGGTTTGCTACTGGGAAATCCCTTAATAATCCATCGTATCGTTCCCGACCATACTTACCATTTTCCATCATTTTTCCCCTCTGTTTCCTTATCTCTTGGGATTTTAGGGTGTATTGACCCAAGAAGGGGTTGTCCCTCATTCTATGGGAAGAAGGGGCTAAAGGTCCAAAGGGGTTGGTGTTGGGTAAAATAAAAAAACCATATATGAACCTTCCAGATGATTCGCCCAAAGATTGTTATCCCCTAGCCTAGGGATAACTAAGGAGATTATGTCTCGAGGCCCACACGTCCTAGACATGGAGTATCGAGAGCTATATTGACTTGAGCCTGGCCCTGGAGGGACCATATTTCTTCTTTAGCGCCTCCATCTTGTCAACAACAACAACATCCATTCCATCGGCTTGGTCTTTTAGCAACAGTGGGTCTTGCTCCATGAGCTAGTGAGTCCAGGTATCATGGTATGTCTCACTCTGATTCTCAAAACATTTGAATATGTGCATTTAATTATTTTTTGCTTCTGATGTGTGCTTGGACTTTATGCCTTTGCACTTGTCTACACTTGGGGGGAACGACAGGATGCCCTAGAAAGTTGGTTCCCTTAGGATTTGAGTTGCCACTGGGTGGGTTCATGAAATATCATCGTCCATTCCCACCATACTTATCACGTTTCATCATTTTCCCTCTCATCCATCCCCTACATTGGTTCGGGAATTGGGTTTGCCAAGCTAGAAAAGGGTTGTACCTTGCCTTGTGGGAAGAAGGGGCTAAATGCTTGTTATCGCACAATTTGTAGTTAAGGTAAAAGACAAATGAAAGGAGGGCAAATTGGCGTAACTGAGACTATCCCACCTCTATCACCTCAATAGGATAACTCTTTCTGTTTAGGGAGGTAAGGCCCAGGGAAGACGTCCCCAATGACCTGGGGTTTTGAGAAGGCAAAGGCTTGAAAGGCTAAGTATAATAGTCCCCCTCACAAGTCACCACCGATCAAAAAGCCCCGACTAATTAGCCAATAAAGATGAGTAATAACGAAAAGGTGTACTTGCCTGAGACAAAGCAACGAAGAAACTATGCATATGCAAGATCACTTGCTTGGTTAGTACTTCATATAATCATCGACTTCTGATATAAAACAATTGATAAAAAATATTAGTGAAGCAAGTCAACGATGTAAACAACTGCTAATAGTGTCATACTGCTAGGTACCTGTTATCGCACAGTTTGTAGTTAAGGTAAAAGACGGATGAAGGGAAGTCAAGCTGGCATAACTGAACCAATCCCACCACTGTCACCTCAATGGGAAGGTTCTTTCTATTTAGGGAGGTAAGGCCCAGGGGAGACGTCCCCGGTGACTTGGGGTTTTGAGAAGGCAAAAGGCTTTAAAAAGGCTAAGTGATAAATTCCCCCTCACAAGTCACCACCTGATCAGAAAGTCCGGCTTGATAGCCAATAAAGATAAAAGATAACGGGAAGTAGTAACCAAGAAGTGTACCTGCCCGAGACAAAGCAACAAGAAACTATACATGTGCAAGACCACTTGCTGGTTAGTACTTCATATAATCATTGACTTTCTGATAATAAGCAATTGAGCAATAATATTGACGAAGTAAATCAATGTTTATATAATAGCAATGATTACAATATCACTTCTCAATAAATGCTAAAGAAACTTTGGCATTCAATGTAACAATATCAACACTTTAGAAACAATGCCTTAACCAATCATTCAATTGCTTTAAAGGTAAACGAATGCTGCACAAAGGTGTTTATAGCTTAAGAAGGTGACGCCAACAATAGGGTTAGTAGGATTAGTCTAGGATAGGGTTAGTAGAGTTAAAGGTTGTTCAAAGTATTTGGTTGTTTGTATGATCAAGGTGCTCAACACAATGGAGGTCTTAGACCAATGCACTACTAGGGCAAAATGGAGTTAGAAGAGGACACAAAGGTTGAAGGACTAAATGATAATGATGAAGCTAAAGACAAGAGGGTTGGATGTTGAGGTGTTTCTATAGCAAGGCCTCAACTATGAAACCCTAGGGGAGAAAGGCTCACTAAGGTGCAGAAACGTTGGGCCCTAATGCTTTCTCCTCCTTCTTTAACTTATTGGCAAGTTGAAATTGGCTAGCTCAAACAACAAATTATAGGGCTGAAGACAAGAGAGTTAGGAGGTGAAGTGTTGCTATGGCAAGGCCTCACCCAACAAACCCTAGGGGAAAACGACTCATCAAGGTGTAGAAACCCTAGGCCTTGATGTGTTTTCCTCCTTCTTAGCTCAATGACAAGAAAAACGGCTAGCTTAGGAGAGTAGAACTAGAGTGTTGCTATGTCAAGGCTCTATCTCACTTCAACAAATCAACAAATATCTCAACTTGGTAGGGACATGAGACAAGGACATTGGCTAGTGCTTGTCACCTAGGGTTTTAATGCAGCAAATTATAATAACAAATGCAAGTAAATAAAACTATAACCATTCAATCAAGAAGTGTTGCAAAAATTCACTTACATAAACCATTCATTCAAGTAGCAAACCCTAGTTGTAAACCTTCCACCAAGAAGAAATGCCAAAAATAGTCCAAAAATCCCTTCCTTCAACAAGTACGCCTCACAATTTCATCCAAAACCCTAGAATAGGGCGCAAATTTCAGACCTCACCAAGTGGTGAGTGAAAGATGATGAACAAAAAGTGAGTTTTTCTCTCTTACTTATACAGTACAAATGACCTTAATTAAATTTTAGGTCATCAAAAGGCCGACAAGGCCAAAATACACAATAATACTGCTTTACATTAAAATGTTATAAACTAAACCCTAATCAAGCAAAAGCAAGATGTCATGCCCCTTCTAGGGTGACGTTAGCCCTTTGTAGGGAAAATGTAGCCTCCTAGAGCAAAACGTTATCCCTCCTTAGGCTTCTCCAACTTGCCACACATGCCAAACTACCCTGTCTGTCTGCCAAAACGTCCATGAAGTAAGGATGACATCATGAATCTCCTGGGTGACGTCGTAGGCCTTCCAAGGCCAACGTTCCAATGAAGAGGGCACAACCCCCCTAGGTACAAGTCTGCTCAGCTGCCTTTGGTGGATCCTTCTACTGTTCCCTGGTGCAAACACTCTGCCTTGTCTCTGCCCCTTGTTGGGGTCTCAACATCCATCTGGTGGGCTCTTCAGCCCCATGGAGGTCCGAACTAATCATCTCCCATGTGTACCTGTCCAACGTGGTACCTGTCCGTCGGGCATGATCCTGCACATCAACAGATACGCCCTCCATGGGCTCATAAGTCACAGGGATCATAGCAATGTCAATCACATCTAATCATCAATATTATTAAACATGTGCATAAAACCCCCTTTACCCCAGTCAAGTGCTCAAAGACATTATACGAGTCTGCAATGCAAGTTTGGAGGAAGTGACAGGGCGTTCTATTGGGCTAGTGTCCACTAGAAGAGGGGTGTTTCTGGAAAGGATTAAATCCAAGTCATGTAAGTGGGTGAGGTGTATGGGGATGCCTGGGCAAAGGGTGCAGTGATAGCAGGGATGACTTACCGGTGGATGCCTCTGTAGAGGGTGAGCTGCACCTTTCATGGATGCAAATGTTTCCAAGCCCATTCAACCTTTTATCTTTATTCTTTTTCTTTCAAGAAGCTATTCAGGGGACACTGCCTTGGCTTGGTGACCAGTGGTGGCAATGTTAGCCACAAGCATTTCATGGAAATGAGAAGGTTGGCTCGTGATGAGACCCCCTTTCTCTTGGCTATGCCACCAAGGGCCACTACCCTGATGTGGTGACCAGATGCTAGTAGTGTCATACTGGTAGATGCTCATGGACCTAATAGG
>JZKD02S1659026.1:718255-728567 GCA_000966675.3 Picea glauca
AGAAAAACAATACTACAACCATTCAATTAAGAAGTTTTGCAGAAATTCACTTACATTTAACCAAGAAATCAAGTAGCAAACCCTAGTTGTAACACCTTCCACCAAGATAAATGCCGAAAATGCCAATAGAAGTCCAAAAGAGTCTTCCTTCAACAAGTGCGTCTCACAATTTCAGCCAATAACCCCAAAAATGGCGCAAATATTAGACCTCACCATGTGGTGAGTGAGAGATGATGAAAAAATGAAGGTAAAAACCCTCAATTTATACAGTACCATGACCTAATTTTACGTTTTAGGTCATGAAAAGGCCGACAAGGCCAAAATAATAAAAATCATATTGTTTTACATTAAATTCTTAAAATTAAACCCTAATCAAGCTAAAGAGAGATGTCATGCCCCTTTTAGGGTGACGTTAGCCCCTTCTAGGGAAATGCATCATCCCGGAGCAAAAAGTCAGCCCTCCTTGGGCTTCTCCAACCTGCCACAAGTGCCAAAACTACCCCAGCTGTCTCCCAAAGCATCCATGCTGCTAGGTGACATCATGGTCATGAAGGGTCACATCCTGGGCCTCCCAACTCCAACGTTCCACTTAAAAAGGCACAACCCCCCTAGGTCAAGCTTTGTCGGGGTGCTTCTACAAGACGTCCTCCTTCTCTCCTGTGCAAACCCCTCTGTCCGGTCTCTGCCCCCTGCAGGGGTCTCAACATCCATCTGGTTTAGCCCCATGGAGGTCCGAACTGATCATCTCCCCATGTGTACCAGTCGAACATGGTACCTGTTCGTCGGGCATGATCCTGCACATCAACAGCTACGCCCTCCATGGCTCATAAGTCACAAGGATCATAGCAATGTCAATCACATCTCATCATCAATATTATTAAACATGTGCATAAAACCCCTATTACCTCAGTTAAAAGCTTAAAGACATTATACAAGCCTGCAATACAAGTTTGGAGAAAGTGACAGGGCGTCCTATTGGGCCAGTGTCCACTGGAAGAGGAAAGTTTCCGGAAGAGACTTCATCCAAGCCATGTAAGTGAGTGATGTGGATAAGGGATGTCCAGGCAAGTGGTTGCAGTGAGAGCAGAGGATGCAAAGTTTTACCTGTGGGTGCCTTTGTAGAAGGCGAGCTGCACCTGTCCTGGATACAATTTTTCCCAGCCCATTCATGCGTTTTATTCTTTATTCTTTATTCTTTATTGCTTTTTCTTCAAGAGGCTAATCAGGAGACACTGCCCTGGCATGGTGACCAGTGGTGACAGCGTTACCCACAAGTACTTTCATAGAAATGAGAAGGCTGGCTCGTGATGAGATCCCCTTTCTCTTGGCCATGCAACCAAGAGTCACTACCCTGGCGTGGTAACCAGCTGGTGGTAATGTCATACTACTAGGTACCCATGGACCTAATAGGCTGGCTCGTGATGAGACCCCCTATCCTCTAACTAGGTCTTGTTTTATTATTTTTACGGGTCCCTCGTGTTTCTTGCTGAGAACTTAGAAGCCTTTTATTGCTTTCTCAGGGATCCCTGGGCGAAGCATCTCGCGGTTTTATTCTTAGGCTTTTATCTTTTGCCAACCTTCTTTTACCTTCTGGGCCTTTAGCCCCTTCTTCCCATGAGGTAAGGTGCAATCCTCAAATGATAGGTCAACCCAGTGCCCGAACAAGTGTAATGGGATAGATGAGCGAGAAGCAAGATGAAAAGGTGGTGCTATGACGGGAGCGGACGATGGCTTTTCAGAAATCCCTCTAGTGGCAAACCAAAACCTATGGACACAGGCTTACTAGGGCATCCTGTCATTCCCCCCAGACATGGTCAAGTGGGCAAGTATAAGATCCAAGCATTTGTTAGAAAGAAAAGGAATTAAATGCACATATTCAAAGGTTTTGAAGATCAGAGTGACACATACCATGTTATTCAGACTCATTACCTAATGGAGCAAGAACCATATTTGACAGAAGACCAAGCCGATGGTGATGGATGCTGCTGCTACTAACAAAGTAGAGGCGCTGAAAGGGAGAAAAGATGGGCCTTGCAGGGCCATGCTAAAGTCGATCCGGCTCTCGGTACTCCATGTCTAGGACCTGTGGGCCTCGAGACATGATCTCCTAGTTATCCCTAAAAGTGGGGGATAACAGTACACATCAAAAGACTGATGAAGCAATGACAGTCATAGCATAAAACCAACTTCTTCCTAGTAACAAGTTGTAATCGAGGGGAGCATCAACCACCTCGACGTCAACAGAGACGGTTTTGCCGCCCAATTGAACGGCTAAGGACTGCAAGAGTCTGTGAGGATGAAAACCTCTCTCAGCGAATGCGCGCAACATCGTAGGGGATTTGTTAAGTGCGGGTGATTTTAAGCCTTTCCAACAAGCTAAAGACATGACACAAGTAGAGGCTCCCTCATCCAAGATAGTACGATGAATTTGTTGATTGTGAACAACAACATCAATTTGAAAAGCAAGTTGGTGGGAGAGTCAAGACTTAAAATTGTCCAGGTTAAACGTGATATTGTTGGAAGACTCAGGATCAAAAGCACCAGTAGCAACCAAGAGCGTTCTACGTTGACTTGGGCAGTGTTGTAGAACTTCCAACGTAGACATAGCACACGGTGCTTGAGCCAAATCTTCAACAATTTTGTAGCTTTGGGTGCCACGCGAACTAGGATTAAAAGTAGATTTACGGATGGTGCTCTTGGGAGGGCATAATATAGAGTCGTAAGGAGGCTTCTCTATTTGTAGTGACCCAGATGGAAGACTAATAGAAGGAGAACTAACGGTCAGAGGAGATGGATGGGGTAACGAACCATTAGAGACTTTTTCTTTGTCCGGTTTAATTGGTGTGTCGTAAGTCGTAGAGTGAGTTGTTAAATCAATTCCACTAAACATATAAATGTGAGCACTCGTCGAGGCTTCATCATTAGAAGGGCGGATGGAATTACCCCCTGGAGAGGGGGTTTGAGCAACCATAGATTGCTGCTGAGGAAAAGGCTGTGTAAGCACGACGGGTTGGGAATTCCCCTTAAAAAGTTTTGCCACTTCATCGTGATGTGGACAGTCTTGAGTGTAGTGATCGTCACCACAAATAAGACATGGGAATTTCGGTTTCCGCTGTGGTTGTTTTTCGGTAGCAAGTGGTGGGTTTTGAGCTTTGGGTTGTTCATTAGTGTTATTCTTCTTGGGTTTGTTATTTGTCTTCTTCTTACCTCTGGATTGTTGTGAAGGGGCAGACTGAATTGCATTCACCTCAAAGAGTTGAGTGTGGGGGGAGGTAGAGGAGAGTGAGGTCGAACTGGGAGTGGGTGCAGAAGAAGATCAATGTGCAGCTCCAGTCGACTGGGAAGCAGATTGGGTTTTGACGAAGCCGATAATGCCATCCGCATGAGATGAGGATGAAGGTTTGGATGGATCGGTGGTGGCACGGGTAGCATTTGGGATCAATTCATACAAAGTACTAGATTGTGAATAAACCAAATCTAAGTACTGAGCCCGAGCAATGGCTTCTTCCTCCGTGACTACACCGCCCATGGCGACATCACGAGCAATCGGGGGTGTTATCCACCAGTTTGCACAAGTTGGATTTCCTGAAGAGCTGCCAGAGAATGAGCAATCAGTGCTCATATTTGCAGAATTCAGAGTTCAGCCGGTCTTGTAAAAGACCCCTTTTTTTCCGCATTTCCACCATTGTAATAAATGTCTTAAGTATGAGATATTGTAAAAGGCTATTGGCCACCCAAGACCAGGAGTGAGCACATACTTCGGAGTGTTTTTTTCTACTTGTTAATTATTTTTTCTGCTTCGCTTAGTTAGTGATTAAATAATTTCTAAGTTTTTTCACTCAGAAGACTTGCTCCAAAGCCGGAGTATGTGCTGGAAAGTAGGTTTTGGAATGGAAAATCCAATGTCTAGTGTCTAAATGTATATAAGCTCATACTAGGACATATTGATTGAGTCATCTCGAAATTGCGGCTAGGTTTGATAGGTTTTTTTTAAAGTTTTAGTGAATTAATCAAATTCCCACAAAATTGGAATTTATTAATTCTAAGTCAATAAATGTAAAAAATATGGCATCAAACATTGTCAGATGCCATATTTATAGTTGTTTTTTAGTCCAGAACACCATGTAAACCTCTATTTTCCATCTTTCGAGGCCAAAAAATGATTATTATCACTAAAAAATCAATTTTACTCGAAAAATACGGAAAAAGGGGTAATTAAATTAATCTCCTAAAATTTAGGAGAACTGGGGAACATGGTTTAGACATGTTTTGTTTATGTCCCTAGTTGACTAAAGGCCTAAGGCGAGTTAGCTAAGGGGAAGTCGACTTAACGAAAGATGAGGTGGACTAGAAGGAGATCCCAATGTGGGAACTCGATCCCTTCTCCTAGGTGGTGCATTCCTAGATCATGGCGCATCTCCCAAAGGGCCCACACATCCCTAACTACTCCTCTCACTCGCACTCACTCCCACTCATCTCCTCTTACCTTCACTCCCAGTCCCCTTCACCTTCCTCCACTCCCCTTCCACTCCACACCTCTCCACTCATCTCCCACGCATCTACTCTTCAACTCGTGCACAACTCCCTCATCCCCACGCATTCCCTAAACCCTAAACCTAACCCTAGCGCATGCATCACTTAGGAATTGTCACCCCATTATCTATTTAAGAGAGGTCGACCTCTCCCATTAGTTAGTTTAGTCTTGGGCAAACTATTGTAATACTATTGTAATCATTTTGGAATAATAAAAACTTTGGAGCTATTTTGGTGTGGACTCAATTGTGTGGATGCTTTGATTTCAATGCAAATTTTATTATGAGATAACATGTATTTTTTACATTTCAGTTTTGTGATTAATTGGTGAAGCCTATAAGGTATGCTATCATATAATAGGGTAAGATTAATCTAGCTTGATTTGTTTTATTGCTTCTTTATTTCATAGACTCTTACATTGCATGCTTTACTTTTTGGTTAAATTAACATGCGTGTGTGAGCTGTGTTGTGTAGGGAAGGCCTTTAACCACTTTGTTGCAGGACAGAAGTGTAGTTGCAGGTTCCTCAAGCTTGGAGAATCGACAAGTGGTTGTTTCCATTGTTTTCATCCAAATAGATCCAAGGATCAAGCCCCCTCTTCTTCATACCAAGAGAACGCCATAGCCCAAAAGTTCCAGGCTCAGGCGGAGACTCCAGAAAACTGATCAAATTCCTTTCCCATCTTTTCTTTGATTGCTTGCAAATTTAGAATAATTCCAAATTTTAATTTTAAGCATCTAAATCTACATGCAATTTATTCTAGATCTAAGCTATAAGTTGTTAATTTCAAAGGATAGATCTAGGTTAGTTTTAGGCAATTTTTTTGATCTTTTTCACCTAGAAATTAGATCAAATTTTTGCTTTGCTTTTACTTGCTGATCAAGCTAATTGGCTGCCTTATGTTTTCTGTTCTAAAACAGCAAACAAAAGCATTCAAAAGAGCCAAAGTTAGGCCCATGCAAGCTGCCCAAAAGGCCCTAAAATTTACACTTTTTGCCTAGATTTTTTTTTCTAAAATATTGATAATTTTTTTATCATTTAGAACTCTTTCTTATCATATTCTAATTTGATTTACTTGTTGTTTTCTTGCAACAAATACATGTTCGAGAGGAGATTCTGCCAGTTTTAGGCAAAACTAAGGCTCCCGGGGACCCTGGGGGGTTGTGACTTCGTCAAAATGAAGTTTCCTTCTTTTCTCTTTTCTTCTTGTATTCTTCTAAACGATCCAATTATAAGGATCCCTCATTTTCTAAAAGAGCTCAAAGCTCAAAGAGAACATTGGTTCTCCGTTGTAATAGTGCAATAAAAGCGGGCCCTTTGTGCCCAATTTCTTCATCCCCTTAGGGGGATTTGTGTTGTGGGTTGGTTTTGTCCTTTTTTTGAGTTGTGCATGCTTAAATCTAATAATCAATTACACAAGTCAAACGTATCAACACACTACAACACTCTAATGTTATGCATGTTAACCATTTCTTAAATTTTCATGCATACTTAGTCAGCTTTGTTTCAAGTATTCCCTTTCTTCAATCAGTTTTGCAACAATATTTAATTTTCTAAAGTATCTTGTAAATCTATTTTCAATTACAAAGTAGGGTACATACATCTAATTGTTGCAAAATCTTTTCTTTACACTTTCAAGTGTTTGCGCAAGTGCCTTATTTACAAAGCAGGGTATGTGATTTATCTATTTCAAGCTCTTATCAAAGTAATTGAACCTTGCTAGTTTAATAGGGAAATCCCTTAAGATTGTGAGTTCATTGGGAGGAAAAAGCCTAAAAGTGATCTGCGAAGTAAGGCGGGCCCTCTCGGGACCTGGCTTCCCACTTGTTTTGGACATCCAACACTTTTAGTGAGTTTACTGGTGAGACCATTGGGTCTCGGTAAACTCTTAGCAAGTCCAAGCAGAGAACAAACTTCCTAAGGGGACAAACACTCTTCATTAACTTAATTACAAAATTTACCTTAATAAAATCTTCGATCTACACTACCCACGACTCCCTTTAAGGCACTGGTTAAAAGTATATTCAATTTACCTTATGTGAGCAGTTATACTTGTGCATGTTATCTAATCTTCTTTTATGCTCTTGAATATTGCAGATGTTGTATCCTTTTGATGTATAAATGTTTCATGAGCAAATTATTCTTTTTGATGATAAATGCTAAGTGGTGAATGATTGAATTTTATTTTCAGCAATAAACTCCTAGATAAAAGTGTTTTTTCTTTCCTAGTTTAGAAAAGCCTTAGATTTGTTTTATAGGGACCACCCCCCTTGGCTTCGCTAGGAGTTGGCCTAGATGGAGGAGTTGAGGATCAGGTGACAACACCTTGACTCGAGACTTGCCCCCAAGGACACACCAAGTGGATTGAAGGTTTCTTCCATGATAACCCAGGTGTGTATTAGGACGACAACATGGGGTAAAAGTGATTTGGTGAACCATTCTGCCAATAACTGGTCAGGAATGATTGCTTTGATCAACCTTTTCCGTCGTCTCCACTCATGAATATGATCAGAGATATGCATGGAATTAGCTTGACGAAGGGAGGTCAAGAGTTCGGTACCCGTCTCGTATCAAATGGGTAGTTGAAAGTGCGTGAGAAAGGATATGGCAAGGGAGTTGAAATCTTGGAAAGAACCACGTGGAAGTTCAATATACCACTTGGCTATAGAGCTCGTAAGTGTTTGCTGGAAAAGATGTAAATGTATAGAATCGTCCATTAAGGAGTTTGATGAACACCATAAATGGAAAGTCATCACATGGTTATTCGGGTCTTCTCCAGGTTTACCGTCAAATTTTGGAATATCGGAAGGTAATTTAGCAGGAATCATTAGCCAAAAAGGATAATGTAGTATAGGATCATTGGTCAACCAAGACAAGTCTGGGAGATCCAGAGTAGCGAGAAATAGTAGTTGTCGGTTAACCTGAGGGTGATACTGGTGTGGCATAGGGACACCAGTAGGGCCGTAAACTGGGTTAGATGGATAATTGTATCCGGTAGGTCCTCCTACATATGGTTGTTGCTGACCAAGATAAACAGGATTCGACGATGGTTGAGAAACATGTGCAAGTGGAGGATAACGTGATGGGTTCTGAGGATTATAAGTCGAATGATGTGTTTGCCCATAAGGGGGGTAAACATTTTGTCCATGAGGAAGATACACATTAGTCCCATGGGAAAGATAAGGTTGTTGTTGTCCTTGAGGATGTTGTCCCTCAGAGAATTGTGGATTTCCTGGGAAAGGAATGTTCCAAGGATTTGGTGTTGCAAATGCATAATGTCCGTAAAATGGATGATGGACTCCAGTCTGAGGTTACCCCCCAAGCTGAGGTTGTGTCCCAATTTTAGGTTGACCCCCAAATTGAGGTTTCCCCCCAGCGTGAGGTTGAGTGCCTAGAGGGATCTGGAAACCACAAGTGAACGACTGACCGGTGCTTCCAACTGGATTAGAGCCACCGAGACCAGCTCCTCCAAGTAAAAGTGTAGGTATAGAACCAAAAGCAGCGTTATATCCAGGAGGAATAAAAAGTCCAGAAACTCCGGGTAACTTGGGCAGTGTTGGCAACGGAAGGATTCAGAGCTCTGTACCTAGGGGGAAGTGACAGATTAGGTCTAGATGAAAGCGGTGTACCAATGGGAGCTTGGTTAACCACCAGGTTCCTGGTGGGAATAGTCGTAGCGTGAGGGACAGTAGTAGAATGGGCCATTTGGAGAGAAAAAGTCGAACTAGGACCAACTGACTATGCCTCTGAACCAACGGACCGTGTGTCTGGACCAACGGTTGCACTAGCAAAATGATCTAAAGGTATCGTGCAAGTAACAAACATGTGGGGAAATTGTGATATGACAGGTATATCAACACCTGCCCTTGAGCCGTAAAGGTCCCGCACCGTGCGAGGCGAGCTTCTAAATATGTCGGTAGTCCAAAGGGGATCCCTGACTCCAGGAACTGAATGGGGTCTGGTCGGTATACCGGAAGTGTCAACAACAATATCTCCTGATGAATTCATTCGAAGAATACGTCTCTCGTACCCAGGAGGTATGCAGAAAGCCTCTAGAGAATTGGAAATACGTCGGAAATTTTCTAAAGAGTCAGTTCTTTCCACTTGTGGAATTACAGTGTCCTGGTCCTTGCTCTGTTGAGGTGAGCCCTTTGGTGAATTAGGAGGCAAAGGTTGGTAACCCTCCGGATTTTCCGGGGGTAGTCCTTTCATCCTACGTGAACGACGTGGAGGGTCAATGTTGGCTGAACCAAATATTTTACGGAAAAAATCTATGGCCAACTAAAGAAAAGAAACAACATACACTAATCAAATCTAGGAATCAAACCAAGCAAACAAAACCTTCTCTCGATGGTCGTACTAGTTGGTGATGAAATCCAACGTCGCGTGACAAAGTCAAGAAGGGGCTAGGATATGAGCGGGTGGAACAGTTACGATGGCAACCTACTTAACGGACTTACGCCTTGGTGCAAGCTTCCACGCAGTAATTGTGGTTTTACCCTCCAAGGATCCTGAGTGATTTTGACCACCGTCTGTTCCAGGTATAGCGAAGACTTCCCTTCACCGTCACCTTGTGTAAAGACCCTAAAGATTATGGCTACTAAGGACAACAACTCGTAGTCAACCCCTAGGCAGGTATAGTCGACAATCCGGTTCGAACGTATGGGCAGGATAACAAGTCCAAAATCCTTCGAGAGAACTGAGGACAAGTAGACCGGTAGAACTCCATAGGACCCCGAACGGATTCGTAATTCACGAAGCACCAAGACCAAATGAAGACAGTTGAACCTCAAGAAGAACCCCCAATATACGATCTAACTACTACGAACGATTGAACCACAGAGGGATAATCTCTATAACTCTCCCGAACACGACGTCGTGTGTAACCCCTGTGTGAGAGGGGGATCCCAGAAAACTTATATGAAAATTGGATTTGTTCTCCCTATCTCAAGATGCTAATGTTTGTTTTGAATGCTTTGGAGAGTTGTACTCACAGCCTAATCCAAAGCGCTAATCCTAGTCTAATGTTGGTGGAGGATTCTAAAAACAAAAGTTCTAGATCAATTTTAATTAGCGTTGATTTTGCAGCTGTTCTTTACTCATGGGTGTATGAGAGTGAAATTGATGATATTATGACTCAATTCCCCAAAAATGCATAAGAAATGATAAACAATCTTTTCTTTCAATGAATGTCTATTTAAGGGAAGGAGAAAAATTTTCTTTTCATTGTCAAACACTAAGATGCAGTAACCTGATGTAATTGTTTCTCAATCAAGAATCCAATAAAATGCTAAAATATTCAGAAATTCGTTCTACTATCCAAAAACCAATTGCGAAAAAATATCCTTTTGTTTAAATGTGAATGATAATCACCTTGGTGTAAAGCTTCCTATGTCAATCAGACTTCAAGATCTATGAGATTTAAGCAATCGGAAGCAAACTTCACATAAACAAAACACACTCTCGTTGTGATCAAGCAGGAAACAAAAAGAAAACCAAATTTGCAAAAAAGAAAACCAAAAATTCAAACAGGAGGAAATGCTCAAAAAAAAGACCTCAAAGATCGGAATAGAACATTGGATAGATCTTTGAATTTTCTTACAACGACTTTCATTCAATCAGATAAATGAAAAAAAGCAGTAGATCGACTCCAAATCTCAAAGAAGAAGAGTGATTCAAAGTAAGGAAGAGAGACGTCAAAAATCCAAACAAAACATCATGAATTCTTAGAAATCAAAAGGTTGGAGGCTAAAACAAAGACACTGATATGGTGATAACC
>JZKD02S1659027.1:8039-19630 GCA_000966675.3 Picea glauca
AATCAAACATCTGTAACACCACTTTGAAACACTTCATGATGTTTGAAGGATAGTTCTCTAAATTGTAACAGTTGTTGCATAGACTCCCCCTATTCAATGTTCATATTACATGGGAGTATCCAATCCAAGTGGCTCAGAAAAATAGTCGCTCTGATGCAGAGTAATCTTCCTCTTCATTTGTAGACTCATCGTCCCTATGAACTATGAATTCTTTATTTCTTCCCGTGGATTGATTTTGCAATATAATTCATGAAAGTACAATCTCTTGGGCCGGTTATTTATTCATCTTCTCTTCTTTTATTTCTTGCACTACTGCAAATCCTGTGATCTCTGGGACCTGTTATTCTATTCTTTCTTATGCTATTTCAAATAATGTGATCTCTGGGACCTGTTCTTTATTCACATGTTCTTCTTGTTTTTCATTTCTTCTCCAAACCTTCATGTATTTCACATAGTCCTTTTTCTTTGTAGATTTGTCTTCATCTTGTATTATTTCCAATATTGAGAGTATGAATTATGGGTGTCCTTTATTCATCTGATCTTCCTTTACATGTTCTCGTTTTCTTTTCCAAACCTTCCTATATTTGATACTAGTGTTTTTTATCAAGGAAGTATGCATCATACTTCTACAATCACGAGCTATGTGACCATAATTGTGGAAATTGTAACATTCAATATTGTGTGGGGCCACATAAGTATTTCTTGCTTGAACATTTCTTTCATAAACCCTGAAATGTGCAACTTTATGTCCAAAGTTAGTACAATTAAAAAAAATGACCATAAAAAAAAATTTAAATACTTGGGAGTGAATGGTGTAGTCCTTTTGAATTCCTGCCTTGGTTGATATTGATTGAAGCTTCTTTGTGGCTTGAATGTAGAGGGTCTTCTTGAAGATGTATCTTTATCAATTTTCTTATATTCTAGTTGACCATGATTCCTTCATTTAAGTACTTCTGCATAACTCTTGCTCTTTTCTTCATTCTTCTTTTCTGACAACCTGGAATGCTTCTCTTGATTCTCTATTGTTGATGCAGATGTTTTTGTCTCTTCAATGTTCTCACTGAGCTTGACAACTTTTACTCTCAACATGACAACTTCTCCTTCAAGATTCTCCACCTCTTCTTCCTTCTTTAACATCTGATTCCTCATGAATTCTTTTGTTCGCTTTGCTTCTTCAAGTTGGATCTTTAGGGAGATGATTTACTTTTCAAGTATTCTCTCTTCTTGACCAAATTTTGCTTCAAGATGATTTAAATCCTTAGTTCTTTCCTTGAGATGATCTGTCAATATCTTCTCTCTCTTTTCTGCTTCTTCCTTTTGTTCTACTATTTTGGCTTCCATGTACTTCTTCTGACTCTTGAGCGTTTATTCAATTTCATTGGCCTCTTTCAACTGATCCTGTAAGCTTGTAATAATCCAATGTAATTCTTCCAAGATTTGATGACTTTCCTTGTGTTGGACATATTTTCATTGATGTGTTGTCATTGATGTCAACAACCGATGTCATTATGATGTGATGATGAGTTGCTATGGACAACATGCAGATGAATCTACCTAAAGCTTGGGAGAGGCAGTATATTAGATTTCATGAGATCAACGCAATGCGGAAACACCATCAGGATCAAATTCCCAATAGATCAATGATCTCGATCAGTTATAATCCAAGTACAAAACCAAAAATCTCAGAAGGGAAAGCGCATTGCAGTGATGATGATTTGTTATGAACAACATGCAAAGGAATCTACTAAAAATATCAAAAGGGAAAGTCCATTGCAGAAACATGATCAAGATTGAAATCCCCACAGTAAAACTACAAAAGAATCGGGGGAGAATCCTGTCCACTAATGTAGATTTCATGACAAACCAGGACCGTCAGATCTGGGAGTTATAGAGGAGGAACTTTGGATCAAAATCTGATTAAGTCCTAACCATTGAATCTCGGTAAGGGTAGATCAACGACGACGAACCTTTGCAGGAAAAAAGGGTTGGAGTTAATGATCGTGTAAGTTTCGGTTTTGAAATAGACATCGACCATCGATCATCACCTGCCAATAGATTTATGGTTGGCATCGGTTCCACTACCCTGGAACCCCAGATCTCTAGAGTCATGAATCCTTGAAATCCCAACAACCATTGGATCATGTTAAGATTTTCGTGTCAAAGAGGGATCGTTAGATGAAGTAAAGTAACTCGAGGTTTATTTGGGGAATCTCACTCCGGGAAAATTGGGAAGTGGGAAAAGAGAATAACCCAAAGTCCCGAAAGCTAAAATGAATCTAGACCATTGATCTAGATCTGATCATAGTCGTTGGATCAAGGATTCATGAGATCCTGAATAACTGAATTCCCAACAACCAATGGATTGTGTTAAGCTTTTCGTGTCAAAGAAGGATCATTAGATGAAGTCAAGTTACTCAAGGTTTATTCGGGGAATATCACTTTGGGAGAATTGGGAAGTGGGAAAACCGAATAACCCAAAGTTTCGAAGGCCGAAATGAATCTAGACCATTGATCTAGAATTGATCACAATCGTTGGATCAAGGATTCAGAAGATCCTGAATAGTCAAATTCTCAACAACCGTTGGATCACGTTAAGTTTTTCACGTCAAAGAAGGATCGTTAGATGAAGTTAAGTTACTTGAGGTTTATTCGGGGAATATCACTCCGGGAGCATTGGGAAGTGGGAAAAGAAAATAACCCGAAGTCCCAAAGGCCGAAATGAATCTAGACCATTGATCTAGAACTGATCACAGTCGTTGGATCAAAGATTTAGATGAAAATATGATTGTTAGATGCAGGAGGAGGACATGTGACACATTAGGAAATCCACGTCAGTAAATAACACGTCGACAAGGACACGTGGCACAATAAAATGGTGACAAGTGTCAAGGTCTAGTTGGCATTTTAGGTACACGTAAGTCACAAAGTGACATGCGGCAGCCACTCAGCCAGTGCCAATTCAGTAGTGACGTCAAAAAGTTATGTCACTCTGGGAGCTTGTTCTTCGGGGAAAACCAAAAACTACTCGAAGCTCCGAAGGTCGAAGTCAATGCTAACCATTGATCTAAAGATCCTTTGGATTCTCACATGACCGTTAGATCAAAACGTAGTGGAAATATGATGTAAGCACTCCCATGTTGACCACTTTGGTGCTGACCAACTCCGATGGAAATTGGAACAAGAATTACGTGGACCTACGAATCCCCGAAGTCGTTAAGTCTTGAAGTAAATAGTGGTCTTCCATATCAATAATTGATTAAGTCATAGTCGTTGGATTAAGCAGTGGAAGGATAGTGTCAGGATCAAATCTAGACTGTTGATTTGGTTCCAGGAATCATGCTAACCATTAGTTCAAGCCTTGCGAGAGGTCAAAACTTCAGAAGACTGGATGAAAGAGAAAAACGTCCGAAGGGCAAATTATGGAGGACTAGGTTCCACCCCCTAGTCATAGGTTGCGAACACATAAGGTATGTTTGATAGATTTTGTCCTAAATTAAAACTTAGGGCATTAATAGATGAAAGAAAGTTTGATATGAATAGATCTGATAAGTATAATGATAGATATGTTATACCTATGCATAGAAAGAATGTTTGGACTAACAAATGGATGTAGGATCCTAGAAAGAATTTTTTGTAGGTTAGCTATCACAATTCTAGTGCGCAATACAAAAGAGGTTGGGGATCATTTAAAAGAAAGAGAGGATTAATCCTATGTTATAGTTGCAGAAAACCAGGCCATATAGCTAAGGAATGCCCTGGTAGAATACCTAGTTGTCTCTGTTGCAAAGCTATGGACCATGAGGTATTGGATTTGCCTAGAATTATTGCTAAGTTTGAAAGGATAAATATGAATCAAGGAGACCATAAGGCACATCCAGAAAAGGCCGAAACCCAGCAAGAATCAGAGAAAGTATTAATAAAGATGAAAGAAACCTTGAAGGAACATAAAGATGTCTCATTATCAGAGATCTTCAAAGAAAAGGAGCAAGTCGAAGAAATAATAGGGGACTTCAACATTGACTGTATTCTTGATGAAGAAACACGAGTGAACATTATGCCAGAAAGAACTTGGGAAGCTATAGGGAAGCCTTCCATGATTCCTTCACTGGGAGGAATAGGACTATTATGAGGAAAACTGATAATGTTACGTGGAAAACTCGCTCAAATACCTATGACAGTCAATGGAACTTCGACAGAAGAAGATTTTGAGATTATCAAATTCATTGAGGACAATGCCCCGTTTACTATGCTACTCGAAAAACCTTGGATTGAAAGAGATCAAGCCAGAAAAAAGGAAGAAGAAGAGGTTTTAGAACAATAGAGACAAGAGTTAAAAGATTTCATGACTAAAAGGATTGCTTAGTTGATAGAAGAACATGAGAACCACTTGAAGTCATCTGACACTAGAAGCCTAGATATAGAGGCCAAAGATACACAAAAGGTTGAAATTTCTATCCCAGACAAAGAAGAAGTGATATACCTAAATCCTAGGAGAGAATCTCACCAACACGAAGTGACTATGTCTAAGGAAAATAAGAATCAAAATGAGAAGAGAAGCACTGAGTTAAAGATCACTGAAAAGAAGGCTAGAAAGCTAAGTAAGAAGAAGGCTAAGGTTGAAAAATTACAGAAGATCCTAGAGGGTACCTCGCAACAAGACACTATGCAGAATGGGAGCTTCGTCGGGATATCAGAACAACGACATATGCCACTTCCTCGAGGCGAAGTAATATAGCTGTTGGAATCCAATATAACCATTCGAATGCCACTTTGAACAGGTCAGAAAGCATTTATGGCTCACCACTAGACCATTAGATTGTGCCATAATGGATAGAACATAAGTTAATTCAGCTTCATACCTGTTCTAAGAAGATCATTTCTAAATTTCCCTGCTTAGTCCGTCGTGCCATGCACAGAGAATACTTTTTGCTAAGTGAGAATTTTAGCTCGAAATCTGAGATTACTTCACCTTGTGATCATTGCCTTGTTCGCATACCGTTCACTATAGTCTCTGCATTCATTTCACACCCGAGCTAGTTGAACTGAGCTTGTATTCCGGACGAGCTCAGCGCTATTGAGAAAGTAGTTGAAGAAGTTTTGATTGACTTGATGACTGAGAGAGTCATGTAGGAGCAAGGATTATCTACAAGAGTCCAAGCATCATCAATAAGAGGACTCTAGGCATCCCCTTCCACTGCTCGCGTCGGTCCATCCTGACCGACTGATGAGAAATAGACCAAGCACTGGGATGACATCGCAAATGCCAAGCTTATCCCATGCATTCTACCTACTTACTTACCACCTCTAAGCGGTGCCATCAATCATGACAGTGTACCGGGAGACTTCGAGTACACTTTGATCACCGTGTACCTTCCGAAAGGGGTGTGCGCATTTTGTGTTGACCAAGATAATCCCGCAGCACTAAAATTTAGTGATTTTAACCTTGGAGATCGTAAGGTTTACATCATGTTAGCCACACATAAGTACTTAACCAGGACCAAAGGAAAGAATTCTAATATTGTCCCGCAATCATGGACCCAAAACCTCGCGCAGTCCATACTACTTAATGTAATGAAGATCCCCCACTTTGGCAGACACCAGGAAGTCAACGCATGTGTCAAGTTGTTGTTGTCCTGCTACCACGGAGGATACTTATGGTTGGAATGCTGCATCATTGTGGATCCAACCTTGATCAATCGCATCATAGGACATAGTATGTAGGGCCCTGAACCACAAGAGTTTTTCCCTGGAAAGACCTCAGGCCGAGCACTAGTGTAGAAGATAAAAGAAACTTATGGCGATGTCGAGAAAGGCACGTGAGGCTACAAGGTAGCCTCTATCCAGAGTGGCACAATGTGCCTTGCCTATCAGCTGATCACAGGCAAGCTAGTTCACAAGAACAGACGAACACAAGTGACTGGATTCATAGTTGACCTCGCAAGGAAGTGCGTCAAGGGACTATAGATGAACTAGGTGTAGTACCTTGTAAACCAACTAGAGATTGATTGCAGATAAGTGCAAGAACAAGGTTATGAGTTCCACTTTAGTTGGTTTCTCATACTAATCACTTTCATCATCTGGGAGTTACCAGAAGGTGCCACTTTTCCAGAAATCAAACCCTTCAAGCCATTGGCCATGAAGTTTTGTATGCTATGGTACTCCAGTGACATGAACAAGTAGTGGCAGTCCAATGTCATCTTCCACACCTATTACAAACAATTGAAGAATGCAATCCAGTCTACGCCACGCCTCACCCCAAACACACTTCACAGGTTTAGACCTTTGATAAAATTCAGTGCGGACCGCCACTTCACCTATATCACAACACGAACTGATGAGCACAAGCAACAACTCTAGTCGTACTACAAGTTGACAGAAGAAGACTTGGAGCAGATTACCAAGGAATGGTCAGCGGACCTCCTTGTTGCAGTGGACCCCGTAGAAATGTCCAACATGGATAGCCCCGAAGCTATGTCGGATACACCTAGACCAAGCAAGACTAAGAAGGATGATGAAGCTCAAGATGTCCATAGCACATCCACGAATACTACTTCGATCTCACGTGTGCAGGGAGGCGATGGTGAAGAAATAGGTGGCATAGAAGTTGAGCAAAATAGAGGTGAGGTTACTCTGCCCAGAAAGGAGGAGGATCCCTCTAAGAAAAGGAAGATTATCTCACCAAATCCCCCATCTCGAAAGAAAACTAAGGCCACCTGGAATACGTTTAAGACTACCCTCACACCAGATGACTTCGACTTCTTAGTCGATACGTTGAATGATGCTTCACTAGAGATCGCAGAAAAGAAAGAAGCGAATCATGAGGAGGTATTCAGCCAAATCAAGGGTGAACTTCAAGAAGTGCATCAGGCACTCCAGTCCATCCGAGTAGTTTCTACTGTGCCCTTGACAATTGGAAATGATCCCCCCAATTACACTAGATCGCCGATAAATTCGAAGCTTGCCTTCGACGAGCTCAAGAAGACACAGTGCAAGCCACCCAGGATTTTACACAAGTACAAAGCGCACTTGTAGAACAACAGAGTGAGGCAGCATGGGAAAGGATTTCCCTGTAAGTGAAGTGGGATGAGAAAAAAACACAGTTACAGAAGAGCAAGGACCAGTTGCTAGCAAAGAAACTTGAAGTACAAGAAAGGGTTCACAAAGCAGTTCACTCTGTGATGGTCATAGAAGTAAAGATTGAAGAACGTGTCCCACAACAGGTGGCACAACCAGAAGAAGTAATCCAACAACTTCAGCAATGGATCATAGATTTGTAACTTCGTACCATGCCCAAGACTCCTCAAGAAATAAGAGATCTCAGGGAGGCAACTGCTCGCAACGCAGTTAGTCGGTTAAAAACCCTTTCCTTGGAATGCAAGCAGTTGGGCCCTTGACCAAGTTTTGAGGAACACTTGGTCATAATTGACCATTTTTGGACTTCGACAACCTATCAAAGATGGAGCGCCAGGCGAAGCAGAGATCATGGGATCTCAGTCCATTTTTGGGCCCCTTTTAGGGTTTTGGGTTAATGTAGTGGGAAAGGGATGTCGACCCGTGGGTTTACCCACGCTTAGGCCCACTTTTGTAATGTATAAATAGAAGGATAGGCAATGTAAGAAGTAGGAGATGTGATTTCTTAGTGCTATTGGTAGTGCATCTATGTGATGTTGAATAAGTGCTCTGTGTGAACTGTGTAAGGCTTGCAAGGCTAAGTGCAAGTACTGCGAGGTTGTTATAGAAAGCTAAGTGTTGTAACACAAGGAAGAGGGATCTAGTGAGCTGCGTAGATCTTATGTCCTATGTGAAGAAGGGTTTTAGAGGCTTGATGCTTGTAACAAATTGAATACGATAATAAAGAAGAAGATCTTGTGGACGTAGCCCCAGGGTGGGGGTGAACCACGTAAATCTGTGTGTTATGCTCTATACTTTGATTCAATGTGTTTATCTTTTCTTATGCTATGTTCTTTGATATATCCATTTATGCTCTGTGCTTCTTAGATATATATGATTGTTATATCTGATGTGTATGAGGCTACTTAGTTCTGATCTACTGGATCTGATCTGGGTTACTATGGTTAAGTGCTGAAATATTGTAGATCTGAGTGTACATCGTGGAGATCTGTGCTATCTGTGAAGTATAATAAGGGTTGAATATTGATGAATGATCGATGCTAAGTGCTCTGTAAATGATATAATCACATATTTGTGTCCTTGCTAAGATTGTAGACACTTAAGTCTTGCAACCATCCCTGCCTCTACCTCGGGTGAGACTTCATCTGCTTCGCAGGTGTTGCCGAAAGGGCCGATAGTTAGGGCTTTGTTGGTGCACTCTTGAGCATTGAACCCTGGGTCTGCCCCTGTGCCAACAATATCCTTTACTAAGTAAGTGTAATTTAAGAGAGTTGGTGATTTCTGGGGTTGGTTCCCTAAAAGGGAGTTGGTGCTTCCTAGGGTTGGTTCCCTAAAGACAAGGGAGATGGTGCTTCCTAGGGTTGGTTCCCTAAAAGCAAGGGATTTGGTGCTTCCTAGGGTTGGTTCCCTAAAAAATAAGGGAGTTGGTGCCCTGAAGAAGGGGATTTGTGTCTCCTAGAGTTGGTGCTCTAAAAATTATTGGTTTCCTTCACTATTCTTTATAAATCCATGTAATTCCTATTAATTATATGTATATAATTGATTTTACAAACAAGTCCATTGTTGATCTATTGTGGTAATTAACAAAATACAAAAGCAACTGCTAATTGTTGAAAAAGGGTAATACTAATTCACCCCCCCTCTTAGTATTCCAACACCTTGAGATTAATCAATTCTTCCTTGAGGAACTAGTTTTCCTTCTTTGCTTTGCTTAATTGAGTGAAGGCATAGTTAAATTTTTCCTCAATATCCACTTCACTCTCTTCTTCTTTTGATTCTGTCTGACATGATGAGAATATTTCTTCTTGTTATGTACTGGCATCGTCTTTAGCATAGATATTATGTAGCTTACCCCAAAGTTCTTTAGTTAATGAACATTTTAGCACCTTTTATTTTGTTGAATCACATAGTCCTTATATAATGAAATACATTGCTAATTTGTTGTTATTCTTCAATTCCTTCTTGGCTACAGTCTTTGGTTTCTTTGTAGCATCGTATCCTGTCACAATTGATTTCCAACTATCATATCCTTGTGCCTTTAAAATAGTTTTCATTATGATATTCCACATTTCATACTTTTGTCCGTTCTGACCATTAAACATTGATACTCCATTGTCAGTATACTCCATGATCTAACTTCTAGTGGTTAAACCATTTTCTTGAAGGACTAGTTCCAATTCCAATGGTTGGAATATTGAGAGGAGGAGGGGGAAAGAGTGAATCAGTATTAACATGATTAATACTTTCAATCCAAATATGTATTCTTTTAACCTTATCAACAATATAGAATTGGTTTATCATTAACAATCAATACATTAGTGCTTCATAAACATCATCATCCATCAGTGCATAATAAACAATCATAGACACATCCACAAATACATAGTACACCAATATTTATGTGGAAAACCAATGAGGGGGAAAACCACATAATTGTTTTCTTGTATCTCAGAATAAATACATTCATAGGAAGCACCAACTTCCCATTCTCCAACTACAACTGGAAGGAGGCTAAAACCACTTGGTTTGTTAAGATCCAACCTAAAGGAAGCTACAAATCCCTTATTCTTTGGCTCCAACTAGAAGGAGGCTACAACCACCTGGGTTCTCCAACTACAACCACCTATTTCTCATGCTCTAACCTGAAGTAAGCTCCAAATCCCTGATTCTCTAGCACTGACTAGAAGGAGGCTACAACCCCCTTTCCTCTCCCCATTCTATGTCCCAGAATATAAGTGTATACCAACTGTCACTACCACAATCACTACAATTGTCACTGACATTGTCATTGACATTGTCACTGTCACATCAGCCTATCCAACATATCACTGTCACATCAACCTGTCCAACCAATCACTGTCTCATCCACAAAACCAAATCCACTCTCATCCGCATGCAACGCATGCCAAGATCACCAAGAGCATATCTCAAACGGCCATATGCTCAAAATAACCAATACATGTCTCTACCAAGCATGTACCAACGACACCACATACCATCAAAAGATATGTGTCTCAACCAAGTACCAACCTAAACCATGAATCAACCTATACCTCAACCTGTACCATCAACCATGTACCATAACACATGCATCAACCATGTACGAAACCTATATCATCACCACCTGTACCATACCATGTGCCAAACATGCACATCAGCCATGTACATCAACATCCTATCACATCATGTACCAACAACCTATCACATTAACCTCATCAACCAATTAGATATGATCACATAGATCTCATACCAACTATCACAAGTGTATAGCTCAAACAATGTACAACTTTGTCTTTGTAATCATGTGCCATAATTATACAAACATCCATAAACCATGTATAATGAATCCTCACATCAACCATGCCTCAAACCCTCACTGTCATGCATACTCAATTTGTACCAATAACTTCAGCAACACACCTTAACCAAAAACCCTTAAACATGTACCAAGGGATATAAGATATGACTCAACAATATACGCAATAAAGTGTGCCAACAACCAAAAAAAAATATACCAACATTGTACCTCTATAGATTTGTCTCACATAGTATGTACCATACAACCAATAGTCCCTTGAGGGAAAATACTAAATCTCCCATAACCATATCTCACACAATCACCAACATCCAGCAACAAAAAAGCATGTAACATACCTTTTTGATCTTGTAGGTAGATCTGTTGTACCTGAACATTGTTACACTTTATGTAGCCTCTCTTTAACCTCTTCAGTCTGAACCATGCCTCGTCCTTTAGATCTGATAGGGCCCTGCATGACAAAGTTAGTTGTCTCGTAGGGCCTCGCATGATTGGCTATAGGAAAACTGCAGAGATGCCTTACGGGATGTTTATTGTCTGACCCACAGGGATGCCCCTAATCAGGGTTTTTCATAACTTTCCTACTCGCTTCTGCAACTCGCTTCTGCAACTGTGAAACTTTGTTGTCACTCTTCCTTCACGACCTCATACTTCCACAACTTCAAATGTATCAATGAATACCTGCAATAAACCTTTCACAAGATATATATTCAATGTGCTCAATAGGTGAGAATGGGAGTCTCTTTCTCTCTTATTTATACTCTCCAAGTGCCTTCCTTTAGGGGTCATCTTCTAACAGTTTTACACAACTTCCCTCTTGTTATCGGATAAATCGGTAGGTGCAGACACTAACAGATCTCCCTAGATCCACCTGGATCTAGAACAAAACAGGACAGGACATGACTCTTTTCCTAAGTTGCGATCATTGAATCTACTACTAAGAAGGAATGAATGACATACCTTTATATCACTTCCTTAGGTCTCTGTTGTTCCCACTTCACTCTGGTGCTCTTGTGAAATCAGGTTCAAGACAACACAAACCAACCAAAGTGAATATAGCAAAGTATATTCAATGTCAACGTATGCATATGATCAAGGAGTTATGCAATAAAATAAGAGTGATTTTATGGGAAAGGGACATGCC
>JZKD02S1659027.1:19640-37331 GCA_000966675.3 Picea glauca
ATAATGTGCTATGTGCATTACTAATTTAGAGACAATAGATAGCATGTTCATCTCAGGCCTGATCATGGTGGCCACCTAGAAAAAATGTTCAAAAGGTGAGGCTTTGCGAACTTATGAAGTTTACCCCTACTTTTAGCAATTATTTCATCCTCCTCTTACTGTTGGAATACTAAGAGGGGGGAGGCGTTGAATCAGTATTAGCACAATTAATATTTCCAATCCCAATATGTATTATTTTAACCTTATGAGTAGTATATCATTGGTTTATCATTAACAATCAATACATTAGTGCATCATAAAAATCATCGTCCATCAATGCATAATAAGCAATCATAGATACATCCACAAATACACAATACACCAATATTTACGTGGAAACCCAATTCCAGATAAAACCACAGAATGATTTTCTTATACGTCAGAAGAAATACATTCATAGGAAGCACCAACTTCACATTCTCTAGCTACAACTGGAAGGAGGCTACAACTCCCTGGTTTCTCAGGCTCCAACCTAAAGGAAGCTACAACTCCCTAATTCTCTGGCTCCAACCAAAAGGAGGCAACAAGCCCGTGGGTTCTCCGGCTCCAATCAGAAGGTGGCTACATCCACCTAGTTCTCAGGCTCCAACCTGAAGGAAGCTCCAACTCCCTGATTTTCTGGCACCAACCAAAAGGAGGCTGCAACCCCCTTTCCTTGCCCCGTCCTTCTGCCTTGAAATATAAGTATAGACCAACTGTCACTACCACAATCATTGCCACTGTCACTGCCACTTCCACTGTCACTGTCACTATCACTGTCATTGTCACATAAAATGTCCAACCTATCACTACCACTGCCATTGTCACTGTCACTGTCATTGTCACATAAACATGTCCAACCTGTCAATCAACCTGTCCAACCAATCATTGTCTCATCCACAAAACCAGATCAACTCTCATCTACATGAAATTCATGCCAAGATCACCAAGAACATATCTCAAACCATATCAACATCACCAACACATGCCTCTACCAAGCATGTACCAAGAACACCACATATCATCACAAGATATGTGTCTCAACCAAGTACCAACCTATACCATGCATCAACATGTACCTCAACTTGTACCATCAACCATGTACCATAACAAGTGTATCAACCATGCACCAAATGTGTATCATCACCACATGTACCATACCATGTGCCAACCATGCACATCAACCATGTACATCATCCATGTACATCAACAACCTATTGCAACATGTACCAACAACCTATCCCAATAACCTCATCAACCAATCAGATTTGATCAAATAGATATCATAACAACTATCACAAGTGTATAGCTCAAACAATGTACAACTATGTCTCTCTAATCATGTTCCATACATATTCAAACATCCATAAACCATGTATAATGAATCCTCATATCAACCATGCCTCAAACCCTCACCGTTATGCATCCTCAATCTATACCAATAACTTCATCAACACACCTTAACCAAAAACCCTCAAACATGTACCAAGGGATACAAGATATGACTCAACAATATACCCAATAAAGTGTGCCAACAACAAACAACAAATATAGCATCATTGGACCTTTGTAGATTAGTCTCATACAGTATGTACCATATGGCCAATAGTCCCTCTAGTGAAAATACTCAATCTCCCATAACCATATCTCACACAATCACCAACATCCAACTACAAACAAGAATGTAACATACCATTTTGATCTTGTACATAGATCTGGTGTACCTGAACACATTCACACTTCGTATAGCCTCTCTTTAGCTTCTGCAATCTAAACCATGCCTCATCCTTCTAATNATAATGTGCTATGTGCATTACTAATTTAGAGACAATAGATAGCATGTTCATCTCAGGCCTGATCATGGTGGCCACCTAGAAAAAATGTTCAAAAGGTGAGGCTTTGCGAACTTATAAAGTTTACCCCTACTTTTAGCAATTATTTCATCCTCCTCTTACTGTTGGAATACTAAGAGGGGGGGGCGTTGAATGAGTATTAGCACAATTAATATTTCCAATCCCAATATGTATTATTTTAACCTTATGAGCAGTGTATCATTGGTTTATCATTAACAATCAATACATTAGTGCATCATAAAAATCATCATCCATCAGTGCATAATAAGCAATCATAGATACATCCACAAATACACAATACACCAATATTTACGTGGAAACCCTATTCCAGATAAAACCACAGAATGATTTTCTTATACGTCAGAAGAAATACATTCATAGGAAGCACCAACTTCACATTCTCTAGCTACAACTGGAAGGAGGCTACAACTCCCTGGTTTCTCAGGCTCCAACCTAAAGGAAGCTACAACTCCCTAATTCTCTGGCTCGAACCAAAAGGAGGCAACAAGCCCTTGGGTTCTCCGGCTCCAATCGGAAGGTGGCTACATCCACCTAGTTCTCAGGCTCCAACCTGAAGGAAGCTCCAACTCCCTGATTTTCTGGCACCAACCAAAAGGAGGCTACAACCCCCTTTCCTTGCCCTGTCCTTCTGCCTTGAAATATAAGTATAGACCAATTGTCACTACCACAATCATTGCCACTGTCACTGTCACTATCACTGTCATTGTCACATAAATATGTCCAACCTATCACTGCCAGTGCCATTGTCACTGTCACTGTCATTGTCACATAAACATGTCCAACCTGTCACTGTCACATCAACCTGTCCAACCAATCACTGTCTCATCCACGAAACCAGATCAACTCTCATCTACATGCAATTCATGTCAAGATCACCAAGAACATATCTCAAACCATATCAACATCACCAACACATGCCTCTACCAAGCATGTACCAAGAACACCACACATCATCACAAGATATGTGTCTCAACCAAGTACCAACCTGTACCATGCATCAACATGTACCTCAACTTGTACCATCAACCATGTACCATAACAAGTGTATCAACCATGCACCAAACATGTATCATCGCCACATGTACCATACCATGTGCCAACCATGCACATCAACCATGTACATCATCCATGTACATCAACAACCTATCGCAACATGTACCAACAACCTATCCCAATAACCTCATCAACCAATCAGATCTGATCAAATAGATATCATAACAACTATCACAAGTGTATAGCTCAAACAATGTACAACTATGTCTCTCTAATCATGTTCCATACATATTCAAACATCCATAAACCATGTATAATGAATCCTCATATCAACCATGCCTCAAACCCTCACCGTTATGCATCCTCAATCTATACCAATAACTTCATCAACACACCTTAACCAAAAACCCTCAAACATGTACCAAGGGATACAAGATATGACTCAACAATATACCCAATAAAGTGTGCCAACAACAAACAACAAATATAGCATCATTGGACCTTTGTAGATTAGTCTCATACAGTATGTACCATATGGCCAATAGTCCCTCTAGTGAAAATACTCAATCTCCCATAACCATATCTCACACAATCACCAACATCCAACTACAAACAAGAATGTAACATACCATTTTGATCTTGTACATAGATCTGGTGTACCTGAACACATTCACACTTCGTATAGCCTCTCTTTAGCTTCTGCAATCTAAACCATGCCTCATCCTTCTAATATTATAGGGCCTCACATGACGAATTTGGTTGTCTTGCAAGGCCTCACATGACATGCTATAGGAAAACCGCGGGGATTCCTCACGGGATGTTTATTGTCTGACCCGCAAGGATGACCCTATTCAGGGTTTTTCACAACTTTTATGCTCTCTTCTACAACTACAAAAATTTGTCGTCACTCTTCATTCATTGCCTCAAACTTGTGAAACTTCAAATGTATCAATGAGTACCTTTAATAAACCTTTCACAAGATAGATATTCAATATGTTCAATAGGTGCTAATGGGAGTCTCTTGCTCTCTTATTTATACTCTCCAAGTTCCTTCCTTTAGGGGTCATCTTCTAATTGTTTTACCCAACTTCCCTCTTTTAGGGATAACCCACTTTCTTGTTGCAACTACTTTACCCATAATTAGTAAACTCGCCACTTCTTGTTGCAACTAATTTATTTTTAACTATTTTCTTATTTCAACAACTTTACCCATAATTAACTCCTAGTTACAACCACTTTGAATATTAAACTTCTTGATTAATTTCTAGGAGCTTCTAGAATAATTGACTTCTTTGTTGACCTTCTAGGGGCTTCTAGAATATTCATGAGGGTCCTCCAACTTCACAAAGCCATATCTCCTCAACCGTGAGGAACCAGATATCACTGGAAACGACACGACATATACTATCCATCTGTGATAGTCTTACTTGCAAATTCATTGATCTTCATGTCTTTATTCCTTATACAAACTTGGGTTCATTAACCACACCTCTGGGGATACTAGAATTTTCTACTGGACTTGCTTCAAGGGTTGGCATCAATCCACAAGATCAATCTCCAAGGGTTGACATCAATGAAAACCAACAATCCAACAATCTATGATCTGGATTTATGAGCAGAACGAAATGAAAACAAAGATTTATAATATTAACAATGAGACATAGTGAAAAATAATAGGGATACAATAAAACTTGACTTCTATTAAATAAGAAATATGTTGAAAACTGTAAAATGCAAACTGAAAACAAGCTTGCTAGAATGGTGGCAGCTTATCTCTTAGAAGAGATGTGACGACTATGCTCATTCGCAAGAAGATGAGTACAATGAGGCTCTGAAGGAATTTTTACAATAAACATGAATGCCAAAACCCTAGACATCCAAAATCCTAACCCTAGGAGATGAAGCACCAAAATTCATGTGGGCCTCGTTGGGGTAAGTTAGTACATCAACTTCCCGGGGTCATAACTTTTGCATACAATCTATGTTTAGAGTGAACGATAGATCATTGGAAAGGTCTTGAGGAGGAGATTCATTTAGGGGGATCAATATGAGCCTTTGGCTATCAAAATGGCCCCAAAATTTTGGGACCCGAAAAAACTTCTAAAAATAGTAAGTTGCCAAAAAATTGTTTTGAGCCAGTTGGAATAGGTGGGTGGCCACTAAGTCCTCCTGGATCAATCTCCCCTTTTGCATTGATGTAAACACCAACATTGATGGAAATACTTAGACATGGCAACACACATGCTCATACTCCCCCTGTGACCATCGCTCCTCATCAATGTTTCTATCTCTCCCACTTTGACATTAATGGAAAAGGGTATCTCCCTTTGGGATTGCTCCCTCTGTCTAAATTGTCCCTTGGGGTTGATCCCCCTATATTCATTGATATTATCTCTTCTTTGACCATTTCTCTCCCCTTGACTTCTCTACAAGATGTTATGTAGATCAAATATAAGTCTTCTTGTACATGTTTTCCTTTTTGGAGTTTTGGTCCATTGGTGCTTCCTCTTGTAATAAATTGACATATATATAAAGCATTCAAATTTTAATCATTCAAATGTTTCATTATCAATATCATCCAACTTTCTCTGAGTTAGTCTCTTAACCAATCTGTCCTGAACTCATGCTCTCATCCATTGTCATATATCTTTACAAACCTGCTAAGTGTCTTATGAATCCCTCTTTGTCCATATTGTCCATGACTTTTCTACTCAACTGTCCACAATGTTGACCCATATATCATTGTATAATGATGAAGGATTCATGGTTGCAACTGATCATCACATACCTGCATCTCAAATTGAAATAACTATGCCCACTAGTCTACTCAACTGCAAATCAAACTATACAAATATGCAATATTCTGCAATGAATATATTCCTGCATGAATATTCCCTCTATGAATCTCTGCATCAAAAAGTGTACCAATGATATTCCTTGTGTCTGTCAGCTGATATTTTCTGTACCTACCTGGAGATTTGTTCTATAACCTATTCCTTAACCAACCAGTCTGTCATATGACATCCTGTACCTCTGCCATCAAACCACTTTGAATCAAACATCTGTAACACCACTTTGAAACACTTCATGATGTTTGAAGGATAGTTCTCTAAATTGTAACAGTTGTTGCATAGACTCCCCCTATTCAATGTTCATATTACATGGGAATATCCAATCCAAGTGGCTCAGAAAAATAGTCGCTCTGATGCAGATTAATCTTCCTCTTCGTTTGTAGACTCATCGTCCCTATGAACTATGAATTCTTTATTTCTTCCCGTGGATTGATTTTGCAATATAATTCATGAAAGTACAATCTCTTGGGCCCGTTCTTTATTCATCTTCTCTTCTTTTATTTCTTGCACTACTACAAATCCTGTGATCTCTGGGACCTGTTATTCTATTCTTTCTTATGCTATTTCAAATCATGTGATCTCTGGGACCTGTTCTTTATTCACATGTTCTTCTTGTTTTTCATTTCTTCTCCAAACCTTCATGTATTTGACATCGTCCTTTTTCTTTGTAGATTTGTCTTCATCTCGTATTATTGCCAATATTGAGAGTATGAATTATGGGTGTCCTTTATTCATCTGATCTTCCTTTACATGTTCTCGTTTTCTTTTCCAAACCTTCCTATATTTGATACTAGTGTTCTTTCTCAAGGAAGTATGCATCATACTTCTACAATCACGAGCTATGTGACCATAATTGTGGAAATTGTAACATTCAATATTGTGTGGGGCCACATAAGTATTTCTTGCTTGAATATTTCTTTCATAAACCCTGCAATGTGCAACTTTATGTCCAAAGTTAGTACAATTAAAAAAAATGACCATAAAAAAAAAATTTAAATACTTGGGAGTGAATGGTGTAGTCCTTTTGAATTCCTGCCTTGGTTGATATTGATTAAAGCTTCTTTGTGNGAATGTAACATACCATTTTGATCTTGTACATAGATCTGGTGTACCTGAACACATTCACACTTCGTATAGCCTCTCTTTAGCTTCTGCAATCTAAACCATGCCTCATCCTTCTAATATTATAGGGCCTCACATGACGAATTTGGTTGTCTTGCAAGGCCTCACATGACATGCTATAGGAAAACCGCGGGGATTCCTCACGGGATGTTTATTGTCTGACCCGCAAGGATGACCCTATTCAGGGTTTTTCACAACTTTTATGCTCTCTTCTACAACTACAAAAATTTGTCGTCACTCTTCATTCATTGCCTCAAACTTGTGAAACTTCAAATGTATCAATGAGTACCTTTAATAAACCTTTCACAAGATAGATATTCAATATGTTCAATAGGTGCTAATGGGAGTCTCTTGCTCTCTTATTTATACTCTCCAAGTTCCTTCCTTTAGGGGTCATCTTCTAATTGTTTTACCCAACTTCCCTCTTTTAGGGATAACCCACTTTCTTGTTGCAACTACTTTACCCATAATTAGTAAACTCGCCACTTCTTGTTGCAACTAATTTATTTTTAACTATTTTCTTATTTCAACAACTTTACCCATAATTAACTCCTAGTTACAACCACTTTGAATATTAAACTTCTTGATTAATTTCTAGGAGCTTCTAGAATAATTGACTTCTTTGTTGACCTTCTAGGGGCTTCTAGAATATTCATGAGGGTCCTCCAACTTCACAAAGCCATATCTCCTCAACCGTGAGGAACCAGATATCACTGGAAACGACACGACATATACTATCCATCTGTGATAGTCTTACTTGCAAATTCATTGATCTTCATGTCTTTATTCCTTATACAAACTTGGGTTCATTAACCACACCTCTGGGGATACTAGAATTTTCTACTGGACTTGCTTCAAGGGTTGGCATCAATCCACAAGATCAATCTCCAAGGGTTGACATCAATGAAAACCAACAATCCAACAATCTATGATCTGGATTTATGAGCAGAACGAAATGAAAACAAAGATTTATAATATTAACAATGAGACATAGTGAAAAATAATAGGGATACAATAAAACTTGACTTCTATTAAATAAGAAATATGTTGAAAACTGTAAAATGCAAACTGAAAACAAGCTTGCTAGAATGGTGGCAGCTTATCTCTTAGAAGAGATGTGACGACTATGCTCATTCGCAAGAAGATGAGTACAATGAGGCTCTGAAGGAATTTTTACAATAAACATGAATGCCAAAACCCTAGACATCCAAAATCCTAACCCTAGGAGATGAAGCACCAAAATTCATGTGGGCCTCGTTGGGGTAAGTTAGTACATCAACTTCCCGGGGTCATAACTTTTGCATACAATCTATGTTTAGAGTGAACGATAGATCATTGGAAAGGTCTTGAGGAGGAGATTCATTTAGGGGGATCAATATGAGCCTTTGGCTATCAAAATGGCCCCAAAATTTTGGGACCCGAAAAAACTTCTAAAAATAGTAAGTTGCCAAAAAATTGTTTTGAGCCAGTTGGAATAGGTGGGTGGCCACTAAGTCCTCCTGGATCAATCTCCCCTTTTGCATTGATGTAAACACCAACATTGATGGAAATACTTAGACATGGCAACACACATGCTCATACTCCCCCTGTGACCATCGCTCCTCATCAATGTTTCTATCTCTCCCACTTTGACATTAATGGAAAAGGGTATCTCCCTTTGGGATTGCTCCCTCTGTCTAAATTGTCCCTTGGGGTTGATCCCCCTATATTCATTGATATTATCTCTTCTTTGACCATTTCTCTCCCCTTGACTTCTCTACAAGATGTTATGTAGATCAAATATAAGTCTTCTTGTACATGTTTTCCTTTTTGGAGTTTTGGTCCATTGGTGCTTCCTCTTGTAATAAATTGACATATATATAAAGCATTCAAATTTTAATCATTCAAATGTTTCATTATCAATATCATCCAACTTTCTCTGAGTTAGTCTCTTAACCAATCTGTCCTGAACTCATGCTCTCATCCATTGTCATATATCTTTACAAACCTGCTAAGTGTCTTATGAATCCCTCTTTGTCCATATTGTCCATGACTTTTCTACTCAACTGTCCACAATGTTGACCCATATATCATTGTATAATGATGAAGGATTCATGGTTGCAACTGATCATCACATACCTGCATCTCAAATTGAAATAACTATGCCCACTAGTCTACTCAACTGCAAATCAAACTATACAAATATGCAATATTCTGCAATGAATATATTCCTGCATGAATATTCCCTCTATGAATCTCTGCATCAAAAAGTGTACCAATGATATTCCTTGTGTCTGTCAGCTGATATTTTCTGTACCTACCTGGAGATTTGTTCTATAACCTATTCCTTAACCAACCAGTCTGTCATATGACATCCTGTACCTCTGCCATCAAACCACTTTGAATCAAACATCTGTAACACCACTTTGAAACACTTCATGATGTTTGAAGGATAGTTCTCTAAATTGTAACAGTTGTTGCATAGACTCCCCCTATTCAATGTTCATATTACATGGGAGTATCCAATCCAAGTGGCTCAGAAAAATAGTCGCTCTGATGCAGAGTAATCTTCCTCTTCATTTGTAGACTCATCGTCCCTATGAACTATGAATTCTTTATTTCTTCCCGTGGATTGATTTTGCAATATAATTCATGAAAGTACAATCTCTTGGGCCGGTTATTTATTCATCTTCTCTTCTTTTATTTCTTGCACTACTGCAAATCCTGTGATCTCTGGGACCTGTTATTCTATTCTTTCTTATGCTATTTCAAATAATGTGATCTCTGGGACCTGTTCTTTATTCACATGTTCTTCTTGTTTTTCATTTCTTCTCCAAACCTTCATGTATTTCACATAGTCCTTTTTCTTTGTAGATTTGTCTTCATCTTGTATTATTTCCAATATTGAGAGTATGAATTATGGGTGTCCTTTATTCATCTGATCTTCCTTTACATGTTCTCGTTTTCTTTTCCAAACCTTCCTATATTTGATACTAGTGTTTTTTATCAAGGAAGTATGCATCATACTTCTACAATCACGAGCTATGTGACCATAATTGTGGAAATTGTAACATTCAATATTGTGTGGGGCCACATAAGTATTTCTTGCTTGAACATTTCTTTCATAAACCCTGAAATGTGCAACTTTATGTCCAAAGTTAGTACAATTAAAAAAAATGACCATAAAAAAAAATTTAAATACTTGGGAGTGAATGGTGTAGTCCTTTTGAATTCCTGCCTTGGTTGATATTGATTGAAGCTTCTTTGTGGCTTGAATGTAGAGGGTCTTCTTGAAGATGTATCTTTATCAATTTTCTTATATTCTAGTTGACCATGATTCCTTCATTTAAGTACTTCTGCATAACTCTTGCTCTTTTCTTCATTCTTCTTTTCTGACAACCTGGAATGCTTCTCTTGATTCTCTATTGTTGATGCAGATGTTTTTGTCTCTTCAATGTTCTCACTGAGCTTGACAACTTTTACTCTCAACATGACAACTTCTCCTTCAAGATTCTCCACCTCTTCTTCCTTCTTTAACATCTGATTCCTCATGAATTCTTTTGTTCGCTTTGCTTCTTCAAGTTGGATCTTTAGGGAGATGATTTACTTTTCAAGTATTCTCTCTTCTTGACCAAATTTTGCTTCAAGATGATTTAAATCCTTAGTTCTTTCCTTGAGATGATCTGTCAATATCTTCTCTCTCTTTTCTGCTTCTTCCTTTTGTTCTACTATTTTGGCTTCCATGTACTTCTTCTGACTCTTGAGCGTTTATTCAATTTCATTGGCCTCTTTCAACTGATCCTGTAAGCTTGTAATAATCCAATGTAATTCTTCCAAGATTTGATGACTTTCCTTGTGTTGGACATATTTTCATTGATGTGTTGTCATTGATGTCAACAACCGATGTCATTATGATGTGATGATGAGTTGCTATGGACAACATGCAGATGAATCTACCTAAAGCTTGGGAGAGGCAGTATATTAGATTTCATGAGATCAACGCAATGCGGAAACACCATCAGGATCAAATTCCCAATAGATCAATGATCTCGATCAGTTATAATCCAAGTACAAAACCAAAAATCTCAGAAGGGAAAGCGCATTGCAGTGATGATGATTTGTTATGAACAACATGCAAAGGAATCTACTAAAAATATCAAAAGGGAAAGTCCATTGCAGAAACATGATCAAGATTGAAATCCCCACAGTAAAACTACAAAAGAATCGGGGGAGAATCCTGTCCACTAATGTAGATTTCATGACAAACCAGGACCGTCAGATCTGGGAGTTATAGAGGAGGAACTTTGGATCAAAATCTGATTAAGTCCTAACCATTGAATCTCGGTAAGGGTAGATCAACGACGACGAACCTTTGCAGGAAAAAAGGGTTGGAGTTAATGATCGTGTAAGTTTCGGTTTTGAAATAGACATCGACCATCGATCATCACCTGCCAATAGATTTATGGTTGGCATCGGTTCCACTACCCTGGAACCCCAGATCTCTAGAGTCATGAATCCTTGAAATCCCAACAACCATTGGATCATGTTAAGATTTTCGTGTCAAAGAGGGATCGTTAGATGAAGTAAAGTAACTCGAGGTTTATTTGGGGAATCTCACTCCGGGAAAATTGGGAAGTGGGAAAAGAGAATAACCCAAAGTCCCGAAAGCTAAAATGAATCTAGACCATTGATCTAGATCTGATCATAGTCGTTGGATCAAGGATTCATGAGATCCCGAATAACCGAATTCCCAACAACCAATGGATTGTGTTAAGCTTTTCGTGTCAAAGAAGAATCATTAGATGAAGTCAAGTTACTCGAGGTTTATTCGGGGAATATCACTCTAGGAGAATTAGGAAGTGGGAAAACCGAATAACCCAAAGTTCCGAAGGCCGAAATGAATCTAGACCATTGATCTAGAACTGATCACAATCGTTGGATCAAGGATTCACAAGATCCTGAATAGTCGAATTCCCAACAACCGTTGGATCATGTTAAGTTTTTCACGTCAAAGAAGGATCGTTAGATGAAGTCAAGTTACTTGAGGTTTATTCGGGGAATATCACTCCGGGAGAATTGGGAAGTGGGAAAAGAAAATAACCCGAAGTCCCAAAGGCCGAAATGAATCTAGACCATTGATCTAGAACTGATCACAGTCGTTGGATCAAATATTTAGATGAAAATATGATTGTTAGATGCAGAAGGACATGTGACACATTAGGAAATCCACGTCAGTAAATAACACGTCGACAAGGACACGTGGCACAATAAAATGGTGACAAGTGTCAAGGTCTAGTTGGCATTTTAGGTACATGTAAGTCACAAAGTGACATGTGGCAGCCACTCGGCCAGTGCCAATTCAGTAGTGACGTCAAAAAGTTATGTCACTATGGGAGCTTGTTCTTCGGGGAAAACCAACAACTACCCGAAGCTCCGAAGGCCGAAGTCAATGCTAACCATTGATCTAAAGATCCTTTGGATTCTCACATGACCGTTAGATCAAAACGTAGTGGAAATATGATGTAAGCACTCCCATGTTGACCACTTCGGTGCTGACCAACTCCGATGGAAATTGGAACAAGAATTACGTGGACCTACGAATCCCTGAAGTCCTTAAGTCTTGAAGTAAATAGTGGTCTTCCATATCAATATTTGATTAAGTCATAGTCGTTGGATTAAGCAGTGGAAGGATATTGTTAGGATCAAATCTAGACTGTTGATTTGGTTCCAGGAATCATGCTAACCATTAGATCAATCCTTGCAAGAGGTCAAAACTTCAGAAGAATGGATGAAAGAGAAAAACGTCCGAAGGGAAAATTATGGAGGACTAGGTTCCACCCCCTGGTTATAGGTTGAGAACACATAAGGTATGTTTGATAGATTTTGTCCTAACTTAAAACTTAGGGAATTAATAGATGAAAGAAAGTTTGATATGAATAGATCTGATAAGTATAATGATAGATATGTTATACCTATGCATAGAAAGAATGTTTGGACTAACAAATGGATGCAAGATCCTAGAAAGAATTTTTTGTAGGTTAGCTATCACAATTCTAGTGCGCAATACAAAAGAGGTTGGGGATCATTTAAAAGAAAGAGAGGATTAATCCTATGTTATAGTTGCAGAAAACCAGGCCATATAGCTAAGGAATGCCCTGGTAGAATACCTAGTTGTCTCTGTTGCAAAGCTATGGACCATGAGGTATTGGATTTTCGTAGAATTATTGCTAAGTTTGAAAGGATAAATCTGAATCAAGAAGACCATAAGGCACATCCAGAAAAGGCTGAAACCCAGCAAGAATCAGAGAAAGTATTAATACAGATGAAAGAAACCTTGAAGGAACATAAAGATGTCTCATTATCAGAGATCTTCAAAGAAAAGGATCAAGTCGAAGAAATAATAGGGGACTTCAACATTGATTGTATTCTTGATGAAGAAACACGAGTGAACATTATGCCAAAAAAAACTTGGGAAGCTATAGGGAAGCCTTCCATGATTCCTTCACTGGGAGGAATAGGACTATTATGAGGAAAACTGATAATGTTACATGGAAAACTCACTCAAATACCTATGACAGTCAATGGAACTTCGACAGAAGAAGATTTTGAGATTATCAAATTCATTGAGGACAACGCCCCGTTTACTATGCTACTCGAAAAACCTTGGATTGAAAGAGATCAAGCCAAAAAAAAGGAAGAAGAAGAGGTTTTAGAACAATAGAGGCAAGAGTTAAAAGATTTCATGACTAAAAGGATCGCATAGTTGATAGAAGAACATGAGAACCGCTCGAAGTCATCTGACACTAGAAGCCTAGATATAGAGGCCAAAGCTACACAAAAGGTTGAAATTTCTATCCTAGACAAAGAAGAAGTGATATACCTAAATCCTAGGAGAGAATCTCACCAACACGAAGTGACTATGTCTAAGGAAAATAAGAATCAAAATGAGAAGAGAAGCACTGAGTTAAAGCTCACTGGAAAGAAGGCTAGAAAGCTAAGTAAGAAGAAGGCTAAGGTTGAAAAATTACAGAAGATCCCAGAGGGTACCTCGCAACAAGACACTATGTAGAATGGGAGCTTCACAGGGATATCAGAACAACGACATATGCTACTTCCTCAAGGCGAAGTAATATATCTGTTGGAATCCAATATAACCATTTGAATGACGCTTTGAACAGGTCAGAAAGAATTTATGGCTCGCCACAAGACCATTATACTGTGCCATAATGGACAGAACATAAGTTAATTCAACTTTATACCCGTTCTAAGAAGACCGTTTCTAAATTTCCCTACTTAGTCCGTCGTGCCATGCACAGAGAATAGTTTTTGCTAAGTGAGAATTTTAGCTTGAAATCTGAGATTACTTCACCTTGTGATCATTGCCTTGTTCGCATACCGTTCACTATAGTCTCTTCATTCATTTCACACCCAATTTAGTTGAACTGAGCTTGTATTCTGGACGAGCTCAGCATTATTGAGAAAGTAGTTGAAGAAGTTTTGATTGACTTGATGATTGAGAGAGTCATGTAGGAGCAAGGATTATCTACAAGAGTCCAAGCATTGTCAATAAGAGGACTCTAGGCATCCCCTTCCACTGCTCGCGCCGATCCATCCTGACCGACTAATGAGAAATAGACCAAGCACTAGGATGACATCGCAAATGCCAAGCTTATCCCATGCATTCTACCTACTTACTTACCACCTCTAAGCAGTGCCATCAATCACGACAATGTACCGCGAGACTTCGAGTACACTTTGATCACTGTGTACCTTCCGAAAGGGGTGTGCGCATTTCGTGTTGACCAGGATAATCCCGCAGCACTGAAATTTAGTGATTTTAACCTTGGAGATCGTAAGGTTTACATCATGTTAGCCACACATAAGTACTTAACTAGGACCAAAGGCAAGAATTCTAATATTGTCCCGCAATCATGGACCCAAAACCTCACGCAGTCCATACTACTTAATGTAATGAAGATCCCCCACTTTGGCAGACACCAGGAAGTCAACACATGTGTCAAGTTGTTGTTGTCCTGCTACCACGGAGGATACATATGGTTGGAATGCTGCATCATTGTGGATCCAACCTTGATCAATCACATTATAGGACATAGTATGTAGGGCCCTGAACCACAGGAGTTTTTCCCTGGAAAGACCTCAGGCCAAGCACTAATGTAGAAGATAAAAGAAACTTATGGCAATGTCGAGAAAGGCACGTGAGGCTACAAGGTAGCCTCTATCCAGAGTGGCACAATGTGCCTTGCCTATCAGCTGATCACAGGAAAGCTAGTTCACAAGAAAAAACGAACACAAGTGACTAGATTCATAGTTGACCTCGCAAGGAAGTGCGTCGAGGGACTATAGATGAACTAGGTGTAGTACCTTGTAAACCAACTAGTGCTTGATTGTAGAGAAGTGCAAGAACAAGGTTATGAGTTCCACTTTAGTTGGTTGCTCATACTAATCACTTTCATCATCTGGGAGTTACCAGAAGGTGCCACTTTTCCAGAAATCGAACCCTTCAAGCCACTGGCCACGAAATTTTGTATGCTATGGTACTCCAGTGACATGAACAAGTAGTGGCAGTCCAATGTCGTCTTCGACGCCTATTACAAACAATTGAAGAATGCAATCCAGTCTACGCCACGCCTCACCCCAAACACACTTCACAGGTTTAGACCTTTGATAAAATTCAGTGCGAACCGCCACTTCAACTATATCACAGCACGCACTGATGAGCACAAGCAACAACTCCAGTTGTACTACAAGTTGACAGAAGAAGACTTGGAGCAGATTACCAAGGAACGGTCAACGGACCTCTTTGTTGCAGCGGACCCCATAGAAATGTCCAACATGGATAGCCCCGAAGCTATGTCAGATACACCTAGACCAAGCAAGACTAAGAAGGATGATGAAGCTCAAGATGTCCATAGCACATCCACGAAGACTACTTTGATCTCACGTGGGCAGGGAGGCGATGGTGAAGAAATAGGTGGCATAGAAGTTGAGCAAAATAGAGGTGAGTTTACTCCGCCTAGAAAGGAGGAGGATCCCTCTAAGAAAAGGAAGATTATCTCACCAAATCCCCCATCCCAAAAGAAAACTAAGGCCACCTGGAATACGTTTAAGACTACCCTCACACCAAATGACTTCAACTTCTTAGTCGATGCGTTGAATGATGCTTCACTAGAGATCGCAGAAAAGAAAGAAGCGAATCATGAGGAGGTATTCAGCCAAATCAAGGGTGAACTTCAAGAAGTGCATCAGGCACTCCAGTCCATCCGAGTAGTTTCTACTGTGCCCTTGACAATTGGAAATGATCCCCCCAATTACACTAGATCGCCGATAAATTCGAAGCTTGCCTTCGACGAGCTCAAGAAGACACAGTGCAAGCCACCCAGGATTTTACACAAGTACAAAGCGCACTTGTAGAACAACAGAGTGAGGCAGCATGGGAAAGGATTTCCCTGTAAGTGAAGTGGGATGAGAAAAAAACACAGTTACAGAAGAGCAAGGACCAGTTGCTAGCAAAGAAACTTGAAGTACAAGAAAGGGTTCACAAAGCAGTTCACTCTGTGATGGTCATAGAAGTAAAGATTGAAGAACGTGTCCCACAACAGGTGGCACAACCAGAAGAAGTAATCCAACAACTTCAGCAATGGATCATAGATTTGTAACTTCGTACCATGCCCAAGACTCCTCAAGAAATAAGAGATCTCAGGGAGGCAACTGCTCGCAACGCAGTTAGTCGGTTAAAAACCCTTTCCTTGGAATGCAAGCAGTTGGGCCCTTGACCAAGTTTTGAGGAACACTTGGTCATAATTGACCATTTTTGGACTTCGACAACCTATCAAAGATGGAGCGCCAGGCGAAGCAGAGATCATGGGATCTCAGTCCATTTTTGGGCCCCTTTTAGGGTTTTGGGTTAATGTAGTGGGAAAGGGATGTCGACCCGTGGGTTTACCCACGCTTAGGCCCACTTTTGTAATGTATAAATAGAAGGATAGGCAATGTAAGAAGTAGGAGATGTGATTTCTTAGTGCTATTGGTAGTGCATCTATGTGATGTTGAATAAGTGCTCTGTGTGAACTGTGTAAGGCTTGCAAGGCTAAGTGCAAGTACTGCGAGGTTGTTATAGAAAGCTAAGTGTTGTAACACAAGGAAGAGGGATCTAGTGAGCTGCGTAGATCTTATGTCCTATGTGAAGAAGGGTTTTAGAGGCTTGATGCTTGTAACAAATTGAATACGATAATAAAGAAGAAGATCTTGTGGACGTAGCCCCAGGGTGGGGGTGAACCACGTAAATCTGTGTGTTATGCTCTATACTTTGATTCAATGTGTTTATCTTTTCTTATGCTATGTTCTTTGATATATCCATTTATGCTCTGTGCTTCTTAGATATATATGATTGTTATATCTGATGTGTATGAGGCTACTTAGTTCTGATCTACTGGATCTGATCTGGGTTACTATGGTTAAGTGCTGAAATATTGTAGATCTGAGTGTACATCGTGGAGATCTGTGCTATCTGTGAAGTATAATAAGGGTTGAATATTGATGAATGATCGATGCTAAGTGCTCTGTAAATGATATAATCACATATTTGTGTCCTTGCTAAGATTGTAGACACTTAAGTCTTGCAACCATCCCTGCCTCTACCTCGGGTGAGACTTCATCTGCTTCGCAGGTGTTGCCGAAAGGGCCGATAGTTAGGGCTTTGTTGGTGCACTCTTGAGCATTGAACCCTGGGTCTGCCCCTGTGCCAACAATATCCTTTACTAAGTAAGTGTAATTTAAGAGAGTTGGTGATTTCTGGGGTTGGTTCCCTAAAAGGGAGTTGGTGCTTCCTAGGG
>JZKD02S1659027.1:55978-83752 GCA_000966675.3 Picea glauca
TGTAGGTTTGGCAAGCGTGGCATTTTTGGACGACAATTATACAATCGTTGAATAATGAAGGCCAAAAATACCCTGCTCGTAAGATCTTCTGGGCAGTAGAATACCCAGACATGTGACCACCACAGGCTCCAGAATGGCAGTCATTTAGGGCTTTCTCGGCTTCATCAAATGTGAGGTAGTGTCGGAAAACAGAGTCAATCCCATGACGATAAAGAGTATCACTGAGGATAATATACTAATGGGCTTGGTAGCATATTTGATGGCGATTAGTGCTAGAAAAATTGGGCCGAAAAGTCTGGGTCTGAAGATATATGATGATATATCTGTACTAAAGGTCATCATAACTAATCAAGAAAAGGGATTCATCAGGTAATGAATCTGTTGCTACATTTTTCGTCTCAGAGTAGGGAAGGTCGCATATCAACTCGACAAACACCAAGGATTTCTTGGACTTAGCGCGTTCGAATTCTAAGTCAAACTCCTGGAGTATTACTATCCATTTGGAGTATTTTCCCCCTAGCAATTGTTCTGTAAGAATGTGCTACATAGGGTTGCAGTTAAAAATTACCGTAGTCTTGAGAGAAAGGATATAGTGTCAGAAACGATGAACTGCTTGGAAGGTTGCCAAGGCCAATTTTTCAACATGTAAATACTTGGTTTCAATAGTCGTGAGACTCTGACTCAAGTAATAAATGACATGTTCATTATGAGAGTCATCCTCCTGGATGAGAACCATAGCGATGGTATAGTCCAAGGCTGCGAGGTAAAGCAAATAATCCCAACTGTAATTAGGTGGGAAGAGTAAAGGGGTACGTGTCAAAGACAGTTTCAAAGCTTCAAAATCTTTGTTAGCAGTGGTATCCCATATGAACTCAGAACCTTTCTTGAGAAGTCGCATAAATCCAAGAGTTAGCTTAGCATAGTTTGGGATGAAACGACGGAGAAAGTTTGCCTTCCCTTGAAAAATTTGTAACTGGCGAAGTGAGGAAGGAGGAGGGAGATTGAGAATCACCTTGACCTTCAAAGGATCTACCCCGATCCCTTGACGTGAAACAATAAATCCCAAAAGTCGGCCGGATTCTACGTAAAAAACACATTTGTGTGGATTCAAGCGTATATGGTAAAACTGACATCAAAGGAAAATGGAACGGAGGTGTGTTGGATGATCTATGTAGCGCATGGAATGAGCAGGTAAGTCATTGAGATATGGTTGGACAATGTGCTTTATATCGTGAAAGGCGTAAGACATAGCATGTTGAAAAGTTGCGTCGGCATTCTTTAAACCGAATGGAAGTTTCCAGTAGGCGAAAGTGCCCCAAGGAAAAATAAAAGCAGTCTTGTGTTGGTCCGCGGGTAGGATATTGATTTGATTATATCCGGAGAAACCATCCATCAGAGAGAAGATTTCACTTCTGGCACAATCGTTGATGATCTGGTCAACGAAGGGGGTAGGAAAGTTGTCTTTAGGACAAGCTTTGTTAATGTCCCTATAATCAACGCACACACGAATTGTGCCTTGTTTCTTTTCGATTAGAACAAGATTGGAAACCCAGTCAGTTAGAGCCACCGGGTAAATAAAGCCAGCTTTGAGAAGTTTCTCAACTTCAAGCTTGATAGCAGCTGCTTTACGTGGGTGGACCGAACGAAGTCGTTGCCGGACGGGTTTGGCATCCGGGTATGTCTGAATCTCATGTACCACAATGTTGGGGTCAATACCCGACATTTCTTCATATCTCCATGCGAAGACGTCACTAAATTCTTGGAAAAGAGACTTGTAAGTGACAACTTCGTCATGGGAACACGAAGCTCCAATATGCACATTTTCGACAACTCTAGGTTTTATGGATATGTCGAGGGGGGTGGTGGGTGAGATATTACTTAATTTTCCTTCGTAGAACATATCATGTGTAGATTTGGGAATGGTAGAAATGATGACAATGGTCGACGGGGTCGAGATCTGTTGGTAATCCTCGATGGTGTGTTGTTCCAGGAAGAGGATGGAATGATGGTGTCCATCGTCTGAAGGGGTATCTTCCATGAACATAACAGACATAATCATCTCGTCCATGGGAAAAATGACACGAAATGTATTTGGAGATAAATCACCAAGAGAGGGGGTAGAATGGGTTGCCGATTGAATGGCTTGATAAGCAGATTCGACCAGACTCAAAGGCCTTTCGTTGCCATATGAAGATGATCACCGGGGTTGAGTACCATCTATGGGTCATAAGACACAGGGGTTCCGTGAACAGAGGTGGAGATCATGTTGATCAAGGTGACAAATGGATGTGGAACATCGGGTGGTGGAATGGGGAAAGTACCCATTAAAGAGGAATCTTTATGAAGACCCACACCGACATTTTCATATCCAGGGGGGGTTTTGCAATGAAAGGTACGTTGATGGTACATTCATCAAAGTGAAAGAAGGCCAATTGGTCTATGGTAACTAATTTTCCTTGATGCGGGAAACGCATGACACAGAAAAGAGTGAACACAATTGCACGCATGGAATTGATCCAACTACGACCAAGTAGAAGGTTGTAATCGAGAGGAGCATCAAAGACCTCCACTTCAACGTTGACCGTTTTTCCTTCTAACATAATAGGCAATAGCGGGAGTACACCATAAGGCTTAAAACCAGAGCCATTGAAGACTTTGAGCGTGTTGTGTGATTTAGTCAAAGGAGGAGAGCCGATGGATTTCCAGTAGGTAATAGACATGACACACATCAAGGCACCCTCATCAATAACTGTTCTACAAATGTTTTTGTTAGAGACAATAACTTGGATTTGGAATGCAAGTTGAGGGGGTAACCTTGGAATGTGATCTTCCAAGTCAAAAATTATTAAATTCGTATCCGTAGGGTCGATTCCACCAATAGATTTCAACAGTGCCTTCCGTTGTATAGGACAACTCTGAAGGACTTCGAGGGCTGACATCGAGGACGGTGCTTGGGCTAGATCTTCGACAATACTATAGTTTTGGGTAGCATGGGCATGAGGATTGAAATTCGATTTTTGAACAACACCCTTTTGGGGAGGGCGAAGAAATGTATCTAGGATCGATCATTCGAGATGAAGAGGACCGTTGGTAGGTGGAGTCATGGAAGATGGTTGGACCAATGAAGGAGGTATTGCATCAACCTTCTCTTTGGAGGAATAATAATCTTTGGCTCGAGTGGTAAGTGTGATGTCATTCTTCTTTGAATCACCTGTACACATTAAGACATAGGATGTATTGGTGGGGGAAGGTTGGTCATGAATGACCAATTGGGCCTGTTGTTGAGAAGGGAAGGGTTGTCACAATACGACCAAAGTGGGGGGTTTTGTGGTCCCTTGAAGGAACTTAGTAACCTCGACTCATCGTGGACAATCCTTGGTGTAGTGATCATCACCACAGATAAGACAAGGGTATCGTGGTTTTCACTTATCCCTATTATCAACAGGTGGTGTTTTGGTTTTCTCAGATTGCGGATTATTTTTATCCTCCTTGTTCTTACCCTTTCCCTTTTTGGATTTATTTTTTTCGGCGGGGGTAGATTGAACAGAGTTTAACTCAAAAGTCTTGCTGGTGGGAGGGGTAGGAGACAGATCATTTTGAACATTAGAAGAAATGGGTTTGGGGTTATTGCTAGAGGTTTGGACAGAATGAGGTTGGGCATGGAAAGTGCCAATCACACTGTCAGCTGCATGAGAAGCAGCATGAGTAGTTGAAGTAGCGAAAGTAGAAGGACGAGGTGCGTCAGTGAGTAAGTTGTAAAGAGTACCCGTTTGTGAGTAAACGAGGTCTAGGTATTGAGCATGACTGATTTCTTATTCTTCTGTGACAACTCCACCCATGGAGATGTAGTTCAGGAATGATTTCGTGAACCACTCTGCCAGCAACTGATCGGGAAGTTCGAGTTTGATGAGACGTCGTCTCCGTCGCCACTCATGAATGTGATCAGAAATATAAGTGGCTTTGGTTTGTTTGAAAGAACTCAAAATATTGGTTCTCGTTTCATAGAGGATCGATAACTGGTAGTGGGTGAGGAAAGCCATAGAGAGTGTGTTGAAGTCAGTGAAGAAGCCTCGTGGAAATTCTGTGTACCACTTCATGACGGAACCTGTGAGGGTTCGCTGAAAAATGCGTAAACAAACAGATTCATCCATCAAGGAGTTGGATGAGCACCAGAGGTGAAAAGTCATTACATGATTGTTCGGGTCCTCTCCTGGTTTACCATTGAATTTAGGGATGTCGGATGGTAATTTGGATGGTATGGAGGCCATTGAGGAGAGTGACGGATCAGATCATTTAAAATCCTCAATAGATTAGGGAGGTCCAGGGTGGCTAAGAAGGATAACTATCTATTCACATGTGGGTACTGGTAACTTTGGGGAGGGAGTCCCATCGGTAGACCAGTGGGACCATAAGCAGTTTGCATATAATGCGAAGATCTGGGAAGATTTGGTGGTTGGTGTAGAGGCAAGTAATTCATAGGGTTGTACCCTTGAGCAGGGGCGTGGGATTGAGCATTCGATCCCCAAATAAGATTAGACGTGCCTGGATATGGTTGGTCTATACTAGGGGGTATGACGGAGCTAGCTTGAGGTTGTTGCCCCCCAATTGAGTGCAGATTATGTTGTATAAGATGATTCCAATAATGGGCCAAGGATGGAGGTATGTTTTGTCCATAGGGTGGGGTTGGTGGGGGTTTCCCTCCAATCGTGGGTTGCATCCCAGTTGGGATTTGTCCTGCAAAAGGGGATTGGGTTTGGCCTCCTTGGTGAAATTGTCCACCAACAGGAATCTGGTAATTAGGTGTGAAAGACGAGATGGTGCCACTAGGATCGGTGCCTCTAATAGAGGATGGAAGAGGTCCTCTGAAAGGGGGTTGAGGAAGTACTGTAATTAAACCGGGAACGAGATGGTGCCTAGAAGAAGTGGAAACGCCAGGAGTCCTGGATGAGATTTGTGTAGGAGTGGGAATAGAAGCATTCAACACATGATATCTGGGAAAAAGGGTTGGGGTGAATCTAGGAAAAAGTGGTGTGCCAATGGGGGCTTGGTTAGTCGTTGTAATCTCGGTGTGAGGACTCATAGTATCTGGGACCATTGTGTAATGGACCATTTGTAGAGGGATAGTCAAGATGTGGTTAGCTGGCGGAGTGTCTATACCAGGGAAATAATAGGCAGTAGTAAAAGGTACTGTGTCTGGATCAGATGTTTCAGGCAGCGCAAGCATGACAATGATATCAACGCCTGCTCTTGAGCCAAAGAGATCCTATCTAAAAATGCCAGTAGTCCAAAAAGGATCTTGACCCTCAGGTCCTATGAAATGTCTGATTGGTTATCCAGAAGTCTGAACAACTATATCTCCAGAAGAATTCACTTGCACAATACCTCTCCCGGAGTCGGGAGGAAGTCAAAAGTCCTCTCGAGAATTGGTAATTCAGAACTATTCTAAAGAGTTAGTTCTTTCCACTGGTGGAGTGGCAACGTCTTGGACTTCACTCCGTTGGGGAGAGACCTCCAGTGAGTTGGTAGGAAAGGGTTGAGCACCTTCCAGATCTTCTAGGGGTAGGCCTTGTATTCTACGTGAACGACATGGAGGGTCAATTATGATTGAGTTAGAATCTTACGAAAGAAATTCTATGGCCAACTTGGGTAAACAAACATCATGCGCTAGTAAAATCTAGGAAGTAAAACCAAACAAACAAGACCTTCCAATTCCAAAGTCACTAGTTGGTGATGAAATCCAATGTCATGACAACGAGACAAAAAGGGACTGGGCTAGGGTGGAAAATTTACGTTGATGACCTTCTTAATGGACTTACACCTTGGTGCAAGCTCCCACACACAATTGTGGGTATACCCTCCAAGGATCCTGAGTGAGTCTTCCCAACGTCAATTCTAGGTACCATGAAGACATACCCCTTCACAGTCACCTTGTGTAAGACCCTAAGAAGATAGGCTACTAAAGTTACCACCAACAACAATAATGCCTGGGGGAACAGTCGACAGTCCGATCCACATGCAAGGACAGGGTATCTAGCTCGAAATTAGCTTGAGAGGCTTCCACTCATCATTGTGGGTATACCTTCAAGTGACCCCCGTCATATGTGCAATCTCTACACCGATATCAACAAACAGGGTGAGTAACTCCATCGATCTCAATGTGACCTCAGGTTTGACCCTTGTGTGAGAAGGGCTTCCCAGGAAAAAATGCTGCAAATGGAATTTGACACTCCTTATCACAAGATACTATTGTGTGTTTCGTTCTTTGGAGAGTGTGTCTCACTGCCTATTCCGAAGCTCTAGCCTAGCTAATGTTGGTGTAAAAGAGCCCTAGAAAAGGTTACTAGTTGAATTTTAAAATTGCGCAATATTATTAAAGGTTGTTGTTACTCAAAAGGAGGCGGAAATGAAATTGATGTTGTGTGAGACTCTGACCCAATAATGCATAAATAGAAATGAATAATCCAACTTTTTGTTCGATGAATCCTCTTTACAGGAGGGAAAGAGGGGTTTTCTGGAACAATGTGAACTATGATGTATGATCTTCTCTGAAATGTAATATCAAACAACCACGAATGGAAATTCCCTATTCGTTCTCTTTCAATACTTGAATGCCAATATTTTTGAATAAAAAAGTTGCTTAAAAAAATAAAATATCTTTAATTTTTATTAGAAGCCAAGCAACAGGGATGGAACTAAGAAAACGTAAGCAACCAACGAAAAAGAAATACACAACAAACACCCAAATCGATCTTTCAATGAAGACAAAAATAAGAAACTGACAAGACCAGTCTCTTCAAATGCACATGGGTAACAATTTTCCAAGGAATAAGCAATTGAAAAGGACAATTAATCTCAACTTTTAATCCAATCGAAGGCTCCCAACCAAACAAGCACTCAGATTTCTAAACCGGAGATTATACCCTTGTTACGAAAAGGTCAAGAGTAAAAATTGAGAAAAAATGAACAAGAAGAGCTTTCGATTTCCGAAAACTAATCATTCACAAGATTTGAAGTCAAGAAACATTCAATCACTGGCCAGAGAAGTTCTTCCTAGACACACAAACAAATATGGGCATCTGAGGACACAAAAGACTTGATCCAAAAATTTTACAAGTGAGTTTGCAGGCTGGCAGTGGGGTACAGTGCGAGAATCAAGGATTCTCGCAGGCTAGACACAGGCAAAGTGCGAGAAGTTCATACTGAATTGAACACTAGGGTGCGAACTCCAGTGATTCTCGCAGGCTACAAAAAGGTTAAGTGCAAGAAGGTCTGTAATCAAGTAAATTTTGGAAAAATGGAAAAACTTCTGAGGGAACTTCTAGATCCAGGGAGTCTATAAGGGTCTTCTCAAGACTTAGAGATTGATGGGAATGAAAAATGGTAGGTTAAGAGCAAATGGCCAAGAAAAAACCACCAAAAATGGGTTGTATCCCTAGAGGAGTCGCCAATTTTGTTATCGGATAAATCGATAGGTGTGGGCACTAACAGATCTCCCTAGATCCATCTGGATCTAGAACAAAACAGGATAGGACACGACTCTTTTCCTAAGTTGCGATCATTGAATCTACTACTAAGAAGGAATGAATGGCATACCTTTATATTGCTTCCTTAGGTCTTTGTTATTCCCGCTTCACTTCGGTGCTCTTGTGAAATCAGGTCCAAGACAACACAAACCAACCAAAGTGAAGATAACAAAGTATATTCAATGTCAACCTATGCATATGATCAAGGAGTTATGCAATAAAATAAGAGTGAYTTTATGGGAAAGGGACATGCCRTTGTATTATATTAAATGAAAGTAGAAGATACAACCGGATCACCTTGATGTCACAAGCTTCCTTTCAATGACCCTTGGTTCCAACACACACACTTGCTCTACACTTGCATGAAGAAGATCCAATACAACTTGGTAGACCAAATAGAGTCTGATAGACCAAATAGAGTCTTCAAGCTTCTATCCAAGCATAGTTCTTCACACAATTATTTCACCAATTCTTCATTCAATCTTGCTTAACCTTTTCCATGAGAAACTTATCAATATATAAGAGAAGGAGGGATGGTTACATGGATGAGGATGATCCCACCAAATCTGAGAAGTTAGTAGGATGCCAACCATGCGAATGCCAACTTAGTTTCTAGAAGATTCCCTCCTAGAACCTTCGTTACCTCTTCTTTTATTCAAGCTTAAAAACAGGTTCGCACCCTACCTGTAGGGCAGACTGCGAACAATTCACACCCTAAGTGTGGGTGGCTTGCGAGAATGAGCGATTTTCACACCCTGTAACATAGGCAACCTGCAAACTCATCTTAAAAATGTGTTTTTTGGAAGAAGACAACAGTCACTTTTCTCAGGCAAAAAGTCTTTGTGGGAGCCTGAACACATCACTTGTAGAGACATCATTAGAGTAACCAAAATCATGAGAGTTGCAAAAATTAATGTTAAAAGTATTTCTCGCTTGTATGAATTTTTTGTTTATTTTGATTCTTTAAGATGAGAGAAATTGATGAATTTGAAGGCTTTGACCCAGATGGTTTTTTATTAGTTCATATGTTTTCCATTGGTTATGGGTCATATTTTACTAAATCACTACAATTGGATGGAGGAGGGGGGGATAACCAAAAACCTTAAGAAAATTTCCTCGTAAGTCACCAATTACTCCCACAAGATGATATTAACACTTTGGGAGTCTTAATAATTAGTATAAACAAAGAGGATGAAATAGAACAAGTAATGACCCAAGCTCTACCCATGTTTCTCAAAGAAGTTATTCAATGACTCAGAGTAAAACTCATAGTAATAATGCAGAGAGAATAAAATCCATTGTTGGAAGCGTTGGTGATGGAGGAGACAAGGATCCTCCTAAAACATCTATCGAAAATCACATAAAGTTTCAAGAAGATCAAAAAGGAAAATGGATATTGTTGAAAAAGAAAACCAAGAGGTTCAAGAATGTGAAATCAGTTCTGAAGAAATGGAGGTTGATATTATTGGTAGAGTGCTCGATTGGGTAGAAAAACAATTAATTGAAAGAAGAACGATATCTGAGGAATTCACTTGTGATGATCCAATAGTTTTTGAAGAATAATATGTTACTTTGCATCATCTTTCATTTAACTAATGTTCCAAAAAAATACAAATTGAAAAGGTGAACCTAAAGAAAAAAAAGGTCGAGCGGAAGTGGAACTCTGAAATAGACATATTAGGGGAGAAACCCTCTAAAGTTCTAAAGTTCCACTAGGCCATAGGGGATGATTTGAAGTATTTCATTATCAAATAAGAAAAGGAGAATTAAATGTTGAATAAATGATCTAGGTGGATATCAGTGGCCACCCACCTTTTCCAACTTTCTCAAAACAATTTTCTAGCAATTTTGGCAATTTACTATCTTTAGCAGTTTTAACTTCCTGGGCCATTTTGAGGGCCTAAATGAAGGTTTTTCTGGATCAAGCTTCTCAATGATATCCAAAGACATGATTGAGCCCTCAAAATGAATCTCCTCGATGATACCTTTCCAACAGGTTATCATGTGCCTAAAACGAAGATCGTATGCAAAAGTTACGACCTCGGGAAGTTGATGCACTGACTTACCCAAATGAAGCCCACATGACTTTTGGCGCTTCATATCCTAGGGTTATGTTTTTGGATGTCTAGGGTTTTTGAAATTCCTGTTTATTGTAAAAGGGCCTTCAAATCCTCATTGTAATAATATTCTTGCAAATGAGCTTAACTGTCATATCTCTTCTCAGAGATAAGCCGCCACCATTCCAACAAGCTTGTTTTCCACTGCATTTTACAGTTTCAGCTTATTTCATTATTGAATAGAAAACCAGTTTTACTGTATCTTTGTTATTCTGTGTTAAACATATTTTAATAATCTGTATTCATTTTTTTCTTCTCATAAAATCCTGATCAGTGGTATCACAACGATCTTCTCCTTGTTGTCTTAATGCATGTCCCCAACACGGTCAAGGTACAAAGAATAGGGTCTTGATCTTGTTTCTCTTGAGGAAAAAATATCTCACATGCCCAAGTGACCTCTCATGGAAAGATAAAAGAAAGATGTCAGGACATGAGATCCTTTAAAAATGTTTCTTGAGGAATCCCTCATGCAACAGAGGAATGAGATGATGGATAGTTTCACGCAAATCCTTCAACGACTACCAACAGGTGATGCATCTTCCTCTAGTGGAGGCACTGCTCCATTCAAGGTACAAATCAACTTCAATATTCCTATATTTAAAAGTCAAATAGACGTAGATGACGTAGACAAGTGGTTGAATTTGATAGAAGGTTATTTTTATGTCCATAGCTTTTCAAATAGAGAAAAGATTATTTTTTCACTCCTCAAAGCGGTTCCCCATGTCAAAGATTGGTGGGAAACTTTCCATGGGCAAAAGGAAACAGAGGAACCATCATTATTTATAGTTGCGGCCACCTGGGAATCCTTCAGGGATGCTATTAAGGAACAATACTACCTTATTGGAAGTTATGACGACTTGTATACCAAATGGACCACATTGCGGGAAGAAAGAGACCGAGCAGTGCCATAGTTCACAAATATCTTCCATACATTGCGCACCAATCTGTGTATCAAATATCCAGAGAGAAATCTAGTGCTCAAGTATCGTGTGTGCTCTGCATAGATAAATCCATACTGAAATGGAATTTCTAGACATCTTTCCCTTGGGCGTGGCCTACCGATATGCCATCAAAATCGAGCAGAAGGTCAAACAAAAGACATGGAAATTTGGGCCTGGGAAACCCTCACAGCAAAAGCCAAGAAGGGGAGGCCCCAACCCATAGAAAAAAGGACAAATAAAAGATGGAAAATATCAGGACAACCATTAATCCAAGCCGCAAGCAAAGAAGGACACCATAAATACAAAGAAAGATACCGAGAATTGGTACGATTTCCATAAGAGCCCTTGGCATAACACTACTGAATGTCTCTCAAAGTAGTCATTTTTGGCCAAAACAAAATCCTTTGAATCAAATGCGGGTTCTGACCTTGAGTCAGAACCAGAAAGGGGAAGATGGATCATTGATGTGGAACCCAATGCCACCATCACTACCACCAAGCTCCAGCCTGGTGAACCAAATGAGCCAGAAGAAGGCGAGCGCCTCTTCCATTCACAGATGTGGGTAAAAGTCACCCCATTGCACTTCATTGTTGATAGCAATCGCCAAAAGAACCTCATCTCAGCAGAGGTCATCAAGCGGTTGGTCCTGCCAACAACACCACACCCACAACCCTATACCATTGGATGGCTCCACCAAGGAAGCAATCTCCACATCAGCCAATAGTGTCGACTGTCATACGACATCAAGCCCTTCAAATATGAGGTATTGTGTGATGTTTCTCCTCTCGAAGTTTGTAATGTTCTTTTGGGCCAACCTTATTTATGAAAACGTCATGTTGTATATGAGTCTAGGCCTCGTAGTGTTATTACTTTTAACAAGAAAATATACAGGATACCTGAGGTAGTCCCTCCTAGTGCTATTTCCTTGATCTCTACCAAGCGATGCAGGAAGGTCATCTCTTAGACCAGAAAATTTGTCTTCTTCATGATTTTATCTCAGAGTGAGTGAAAGATCACAGCCATATCCAGGGCCTTTGTGATCGATCCATCCATACAACAGAAGCAAGTGGATAAGGTTGTTGAAGAATACTCATATATCTTCTCCTCTCCTATTAGGGTACCTCTGCACTACTAGGTCAAGCATCCCATCAATCTGACCTTGGGTGCACCGATACCCAATGGGCTAGTCTACCACCACTCTCTATTAGAAAATGAGGAGATCAAGAGGCAGATCCAAGAACTGCTCCACAAGGGAAACATACATCCCATATCATCGCCTTGTTTGAGCCCAATCATGCTAGTGCAAAAGAAAGATGAGACCTGGCGACTCTGCATTGATTACTGGGATCTGAATAAAATCACAGTCTGAAACTGATACCCAATTCCATGAATCGACGACCTCCTTGATTAGCTCACGCAGGACAAATACTTTAGTAAGATTGATATGAAGTCTGGCTACCACTACGTCCCAATAGAACAAATAGATGTATGGAAGACCACCTTCAAGTCAACAGAAGGTCTTTTTGAATGGATGGTCATGCTCTTTGGTTTGAAAAATGCTCCAACAAATTTTATGAGGATGATGGACAATATCCTATGACATTTCACGAATAATTTTGTAGTGGTGTATCTGGATGACATCCTCATCTACAACAAGACTTGGGAAAAACACTTGCAACATATTCAACAGGTTCTGCACACCCTGTGGCAGGACAAACTATATGAAAACTTGGAAAAATGCTCCTTCAACATGGACAGGGTCCATTACTTAGGCTACATCATTGATCAACATGGTGTGCATGTGGATCTAGCCAAGATCCAAGTCATCTGTGACTGGCCAGCCCCAACCACACTCACTGAACTTCAGAGCTTCTTGGGCCTCACCAATTTCTATCACAGGTTCATGCTGGGATTCTCTCATATCGCATGGGCCCTCACCCAAGTAACTAGGGGTGGTAGTAAGGAAAACTTTGTGTGGGGTATTGTTACACATCAAACTTACTCATTAGAATGATGAATTAGTGTCATCATTACCAATGTCGCAAGTGTCACATTTTGGCCGCAAGTGTCACAAAAATCATACTGTCATCTTGCAAGTGTCGTGTCTCGAACGAAATTATCAAGAACACCCAAAAGACACCTCAAAAGATTGGTTTTGAAGAGGAGAAATCATTTGATAGAGGGTCCAAGTATTTTTCCATGGAAACAACCACTCAAAAATCAATTTTGGAAGGCAACGCTCCCCTATACACTGTCAGGGAGGGCCAACGCTCTGTGACCTCTTTTGGGAGAGCGTTGCAATGCTCTGTACCCCATTTTGAGGGATTGCTGGCATTTTTTGAGCATTTTTGGATTGTTGAGAGAAATTAGGGAAAAATCCTTTCATATCTAGAGGTGGTTGGATTCATATCTGAGATCAAGGCTCGATCTTAGGGAAGATCCACAACTAAAGGAGAAGAATCCTCAACTTATCCCAAAAATATCTTAAGTGGCTAGGCCTCTCCAAGCCTATATAAGGAGGCCTCTTCATGGTGAAAGGGAGAGACATTGAAGGCATCAAACTTATGATCTCATAAGGGAGATATCATTGAAGCATCATCATTTTGTGTGTATTACTTGAGCAAAGGGTTGGACAAGGAGAGTTGGGAGAGGTTGTTGCACCTTCATCAAAGGACTATAAGAATTCTTTGTTTTTCTCATCAATATACATATGTGCTTGGCTTGTTTCTTTCAAGGTTGTGTTTGTTCTACATGAACTTGTCTCTATTAGATAAATCTGGTTTCAAGCTAATCTTAGTAGAATAGGAAGTTTGTTCTGTCTTTGTTTGTTCATAGGACTTATCAAGGTGCTTAGGGATCAAAGCTCAACTCGGATTGTGTGAGGATGAACATCGTTAAAAAGGTACACCTTTCTTCCTCTTCTGTATAAATTAGTTTAGCTAGGTTTAAAAGGATGTCAGTGACCAATGTTAGCACCCTTTCTGTCTTGGTCTTAGGAGTCTCGTATCCAAGAGGAAATCCACTTGTTCGGAGGGGGATTTTCCTGTAACAAAAATTGGTGACTCCATTGGGGAAGGAATCATATTTGTCTTTCCTTGGTTTGTCCCTTCCCTTTTACCACCTTTCATATCACTTTTAATAGTTTTTCATCATCCATTAGCATTCTCCTACCTTCACTAGAAATTTCACCAATTTTTATGCATTGTGGGTGAGTGTTTTGCATTTTTTTGTCACTTTTTTTGAGTTTCTAGGAGGACCAACGTCCCCACCTAGGCCATACCAGAGTGATGAGTTTTGTCCAGTGCTTCCCTACATTGTTTTAGGGAGTGTTGCAACACTTTGAACCCTTCTTTGGGGGAGCGCTAGTCTCCCTTTTGGGGATTTTTTTGCCTTCCTCTGCCCAGTCTTTTGCATCTTGTTTTGCAGAGGTCTTTACCTAGAGTCTGTGGTTGGTTTGTGAAGTTGTTTGGATTGGTTTTTTATGCTTATCACTCCCTCTTTTCTTTATTGGAGCTTGAAGTTTTTTTTCAGAAATGTGAAATTGCCTTTCTAGCTGCTTGTTTTGTCACGACAATTTTTGAGTGATTTCTCTTTCTCCCTGTATTCTCTTGGATTCTTCCCTGCATTTTCTTGTGTTCCTTGAATGATTGATTGGTTGTAGGATTCTTGATTATGTTCTTGTCAGAACAAGTTTCTACTTTTTTTCTTTCATACCTCATTGCTTTGAGTGCATTCTTTGTTTGAAGACCTTTGTCACTTCGTGTCTTTTGCATATGCATATGACTCTTTCTTCTGATTGAAGGTTGTGGAGCAGTAAAGGATTTGTATTTACTTTATTTATAGATTAAAATCAAACAAATACCATAGTTTCATTCTTTCTTTTGGGTAGTGAAACTAGTTTTCATTTGAAGTAGCGAAATTGCATGGTTTTTGGCATTTTTTAGTCTTAATGGGGGGGGGGCAAGAATCGTGTATTGATGTACAGTCTCTTTGACTCATTTCTTGAAGATCTTGACATTGATGAGTTTAATAAAATGTTTGGGACATTATGCATTTGGGAATGATAAAATTTTTCTCCTTCTCGTAATATAGCTTTCATTGAAGTGAAATATTTACATTATCATTTCTTTGCATGGTTTAGAGTCAGTCAAAACATCATTTAGTCCACTCCATTTTCCTCTTGAGTAAACAACAACCTTAAAATAAAGCGTTAAATTAAAATTTATCAGAAATTTTTACATTTTCTGTTAGCAAACCTACATTAGCTTAAGGTGTAGGGCTTTGGAATAGGTTGAAAGGATAAATTTCCAAAGCTGTCAGACAAACATAGATATTGCGATAGGGAGAGTAAAATCCAATTTTCGTATAAGATTTCTGGGACCCCCCTCTCACACAGGGGTTACACACGAGGTCATGTTCAGGAGAGCTACGAAGATTATCCCTTCGTGGTTTGACTTTTCGTAGTAGTCAGATCATATATTGGGGGTTCTTCTTGAGGTTCAAGGGTCTTCATTTGCTCTCAGTGCTTCGTGAACTTCGAATCCGTTCGGGGTCCTATGGAGTTCTACCGGTCCACTTGTTGTCAGTTCTCTCAAAGGATTTTGAACTTGTTATCCTGCCTGTACATTTGGACTAGACTGTCGACTGTACCCGCCCAGGGGATAACTGCGAGTTGGTGACCTTAGTAGCCATAAAGTTCAGGGTTTTACACAAGGTGACGGTGAAGAGAAGTCTCACTGTACCTGGAACATATGTTGGTCAAACTCACTTGGGCTCCTTGGAGGGTAAATCCACAATTACTGCATGGAATCTTTCACTAATGTGTAATTCCTTTAAGTAGGTCACCAACGTAACTGATCCACCCGCTCTATCCCCGCCCCTTCCTATATTGATCTCATGACGTTGAATTTCATCACCAACTAGTGGTTTCATTGTGGGAAGTTTTGTTTGATTGTTTGCTTCTTAGTTTCATATCATTTGTTGTTTGTTTTACTTAGTGGACATTAGGTTGAGTCAGTTTTAATGGCATCAAATCTTGGGAGTACCAATGGAGGAACCCCTTGTCTCGGGGAACCTTTAACCTTTCCTTCTTTTGGAAACATTGGTCCTCCGTACATTGCCACACTGAGTCTTCCGAGACTCACCATTGGATTACTAATTCGGTTGTTCCCCACTCTGGTGATCTCGAGTATTCCCAGTGATTTAGCTACACCTAATGCTTAAGATGTAAGTACACCACCCACACTTCAACCTCATGTCGAATTTTCATCTTCTTCACCCACACAACAAGTAGCTAGATTGATAAGAAGAAGAAGAAACAGAAAGAGAAGAAGAATAAGAACCTGAAAAGGACCAAACCTCCAACCATATTAGATGTTGGATCCAAGCAACCAACTACTATTAATCGTACTGGGAGTGTTGATAAGGTTAACAAGAATACAATGAAGAATCTGAAACCCAAATTCCCTTGCAGTCTTTGTAAGGGTGACCATTTTTTGAGGGATTTCCTTGGTATCCCCAAGGTCTTAGAAATGTGGTCATCCACATCATCAACCCCTGCTATACATGTTGATAATGCCCCATCAACTAGTGATGTTAAGGTTGGTAAGAAGAAGACAACTGTCAAATTTCCTTGTATGCTATGCCATGGTGATCATTATTCTCACCTTTGTCCTCGTATGGATGAGGCTTCTTCTCTTTTGAAAAATCTTCAACTTCCAACTGGTTATCCTAATATTTCCTCCAAAACATCGTTAGTTGATGGAATGGTCAATCTGGTCCCATCCCCAGTCAGTCCGGTTGATCAAGTGGTCAATCTAGTTTCATCCTCGGTTGAACCCCTAACCAAAGTAGCTGATCCAGTTCCGTCATCGATCAACCCCACTTTTCATCTGAAAAGTGAAACCCAAGTGAATAATCCAGTCCCGTCATTGGTCAGTCCCACCCTTCATTTGGAGAGTTCCAACGCGGTCAATCCCACTACTCCTCTAATGAGTGCCAAAGTGGTTTATTTGGTCCCTTCATTGGTCAGTCTGATTGATAATGTCATCAATCTGGTCACGTCCTTAGTTGAACTAGTTGAAAAAATGGTTGATCCGATCCCATCTTCAGCCGATCCAATTCTCCCCTTGGAGAATGAAACCCAAGTGGTCGATTTGATGTCATTATCAATCGATCCTACTCTCTCGCTAGAGAGTAAACTTGATTCTACCCATGTTTTCTTCGTTGTCACAAAATCTACCATGCTAGGGGGAATTTATCCTTCTCCCATGAAACCCCATCCAAGTAATGAGGCTATACTTTTTGATTGGGGTGTGTTAACGAACCTCTTCTTCCCTCTCACATTCCTTTCAAGATTACAGTACAATTTTGTGGTTAGGACGTTCCTCAGACGTTAATAGACAAAGGTTTGTCCATTAGTATTTTGTCCTTTATTGCTTGGAAAGATTTGGGTTATCCTCAGCTTGTGTCGGTTACCCAGGCTCTGTTTTCTTTTAACAAAAGAACCAGTCACCCTTTAGGGATCCTTCCTTAGTTTCCCGTAAATTTGGGAGGGAAAACTGTCTTTATTGATGTTATGGTAGTGCAGGAACCCTTGGATTTCGATTTACTCCTTGGGCGAGATTATGTCTATGCCATGAAAGTTATTGTGTCCACTCTTTTTCATGTGATATCTTTCCCTCACAATGGAAGAATTGTGGCTATCGATCAACTTTCATGCGTTAGTCCTAACTTGATTACCAACCCAATGAACTCCCTAAATGGGTCTTCTATGCAATCAGTATCACCCCTACCACAGGTCAATTATGTGGCATTGTCTCCCATGCCTTCAGCTGTCGATGAAGATGACTTGGATCCATTAGTTGGCATGGTGATTTATTCGATAGGGCTATTGGAGCCTGATCTCCTCACCCCTATCAAGACCCTCAACATGTGTTCCTTCCATAGCATTGTTCTTCCATCCAGTGAAGATCTCTTGGAGGCCATGTCCGAGTTTTTTCCCTTGACATGGTGTCCTTCCAGAGCATTGTCTTCTTGGAAGCCATGATCAAGAAGAGGTCACGAGCATAGTTTCACTTCTCTATGGAAAGCTCGTTAAAAAATGAAACAAAAGCTATGAGCATAGTTTTCCTCTCTGTAGAAAGCTTGTTAAAAAATGAAACAGATGCCATGAGCATAGTTTTCCTCTTTGTAGCAAGCTCGTTAAAAAATGCAATAGAAGTCACTAGAATAGTTTCTCTTCTCCATGGAAAGCTCCTTAAAAAATGAAACAGAGGCCTTGAGCATAGTTTTTCTCTTTGTGGCAAGATCGTTAAAAAATGAAACAAAAATCTGGGGATTGAACCCGAAGCCTTGAGCATAGTTCTTTTCCTATGTCAATATTGTTAAAAAATGAAACAATCAACTCTCCTCACAAGTTGAGTCTTTCGCCAGATCTCATATATGTCGAGTCAAGTCTTTCGTTAGGTCTCATTTTTGAACCTTCATTTCATCCACCTGTATCCTTTTTCTCCATCTAGTACATAAACTGGTGACAACCTCAAAGTCAGTGAATGAATTGAAGCTTGGGGGCATGTCTCCAGCCTTTGATGATCATTTTGGAGTTAAGCCACTAGATTTCAAGCTGGGGGCAGAGTACCGAGCTTAGTCTTTGCTCTTTCTTATGCTCATAAAAAATATGAGAATGTAACCGAGTAGAATTTTATCACTTTTTCAGAAACGAATGGATACACGAAAAAGGAATCCCCTAGAGTCATCCTTAAGCTCTTTTCAGACTCTCTAAATGTGAAAAGATTTCCGAGTGATATTGCTTCCTTTCCCACTCATTAAAAGGTTTGAAATGACGTCTTTCAAGTGATAATTTATCTCTTTTTTGGCCTCGTGAGACTAACATTACGAAAAAGGACAACACTGGAGTCGTCTTTAAGTCATTTTCAGACTCTCTAAATATGAAAAACCACCAATTTTACCTTTTCTGGACTCGTTAAACAATCATACATTGAAGGGCCCATACGGGACCAAACCCTTACTTCTTCCAGTTTTTTAAACAAAGGAAGAGGTACTTACTGAAGGTGAGTTATATCGAGCATGTGTTACCCTCCTCAATCTTGTTAAATTAAAAAGAGGTACTCGTCTATCTGGATGGGGGAAAAAATTGAAAGAAGCAAGCCAAGCAGTTTTTGAGAACATTACAAGTAACCCTTATAGTTACCCTTGAACATGACACTTTGTCTTTGCATACATTTTAATCCGCTGAACCTTTTCACTGAACGAATCCTCTGAGTTTTCTTACTCCTTTGGGTCACCTGATGAAAGTCATTGTATCCATTGCATCATCGTGTTTTGGTCCATGTCATGTTTCTGCTATTGTGCCTCAGTGTTCAAGGGAAGTATCTGCCTCAAGAGTCAACCATCACAAATTTCTTGTTTCAATACCCGCGTATGTCCATGTTCATTTAATCTACCAAATTACATCTCTGTGTCAGTTTCGTGTCATTGATGGGGGATACATCAAGGCCCTCCTTCGACGAGTCTGTTCCTGTCGACTTCAACACATTATCCAGGAACTATACTTGAAAACCAGTTAGTACCTTGGGACCTGCATGCCTCAATGACATGCCTCCTCATGTCCAACAGTGGGTTTACATCATTGACCTCTGATCGGATGATTCCATGGATGTTCGAATTCAGCTCATCCATTCAAATTCATTGGAATGTACTAGAGTACCTTGGGAATCATTGACATCAATGGTGATTTTCCTCGCGCTTGTTAATGGTTTACCTCATTGACCGGTAATAAAGTGGTTTCTTCCATGTTCGACATCAGGACATCTATTCAAATGGTTAGATTCATACTACATAGGGATCGGTAAGAAGACCCTGGGTTGAGGCTTTATTCTCATATGTACTTTTTGCAGGTTGTGACAGAGTTTCTTTTGAACATTGACACATATACTGTCACATAGATCCACTTTGTATTGGTCGTGGCTATGTCTTGTCATTTTGTAGATCCACTATGTATTCTTCGTGGATATGATCAGTTCAGGTCATAGGAGTACAAATCCACATTGTATCTTCAGTGGATATACCTTTTTGTCCATATAATTATGGATATGTAGTGTATTTTATGGTGGCCATACCTTGAAAGTCTTTATCACTCAAGCATAGGTATGCCTACCTTGGGTTTGAAATATGTCATAGTATTTGTTTGATGGTTGTGTGAAGCTTCTTCCAGGTTCTCTGAGTCCATACACTTTCTCGAAAAATCCTACAAAGTACTTCAGTCATTAGTTTCTGTCTTCTAAATTTTCACTTTGGGGGGCAATCTTTTACACATCAAAATTACTCATTAGGATGATGGATTAGTGTCGTCATTACCAATGTCGCAAGTGTCTCATTTTGGTCGCAAGTGTCGCAAAAATCATGCTGTCATCTTGCCTATGTCGTGTCTCGGATGACATTATCAAGAACACCCAAAAGGCACCTCAAAAGATTGGTTTTGAAGAGGAGAAATCATTTGAGAGAGAGTACAAGTCTTTTTCCATGGAAACAACCACTCAAAAATCAATTTTGGAAGGCAACACTCCCCTATACATTGTTAGGGAGTGCCAACGTTCTTTGACGTCTTTTGGGAGAGTGTTGCAATGCTCTGTAACCCATTCTGAGGGAGTGTTGGCCTTTTTTGAGAGAATTTTGGACTGTTGAGAGAAATAAGGGAAGAATCCCTTCATATTTGGAGGTGGTTGGATTCATATCTGAGGTCAAGGCTCGATCTTAGGTAAGATGCACAACTAAAGGAGAAGAATCCTCAACTTATCCCAAAAATCTCTTAAGTGGTTAGGCCTCTCCAAGCCTATATAAGGAGGCCTCTTCATGGTGAAAGGGAGAGACATTGAAGGCATCAAACTTATGATCTCATAAGGAAGATATCATTGAAGCATCATCATTTTGTGTGGATTACTTGAGAAAAGGGTTGGAAAAGGAGAGTTGGGAGAGGTTGTTGCACCTTCATCAAAGGACTATAATCATTCTCTGTTGTTCTCATCAATATACATATGTGCTTGGCCTGTTTCTTTCAAGGTTGTGTTTGTTCTACATGAACTTGTCTCTATTAGATAGATCTAGTTTCAAGCTAATCTTAGTAGAATAGGAAGTTTGTTTTGTCTTTGTTTGTTCGTAGGAGTTATCAACGAGCTTAGGGATCAAATCTCAACTCGGACTATGCGAGGACGAACATCGTTAAAAAGGTACACCTTTCTTCCTCTTCTCTATACATTATTTTAACTAGGTTTAAAAGGATGTCAGTGACCAACGTTATCACGCTATATATCTTGGTCTTAGGAGTCTCGTATCCAAGAGAAAATCCACTTGTCTGCAGGGGGAGTTTCCTATAACATATATGTCCTAACAACAAGACTTCGATGACTTTAACAATCGTTTGTGCTCATCCCCAATACTTTCATTATCGGACCTGGAACATCCCTTTGAGATCAAGATGGATGCTTCATACTATGTTGTGGGCGCCATTCTCACTCAACATGGCCACCCCATGGCATATCATAGTGACACACTATCAGATGATGTCTGTAAGTACCCTACTTACGACAAATAAATGTACTCCATTGTGAAATCATGTTGCTAGTGGAGATATTACATTCTTGGGAAGGAGACAGTCATCCACTCTAATCACAAGCCACTACAGTTCATGCAGACCCAAGGAAAATTGTAGAATGACCACCATCAGAAGTGGTCTACATACTTACAACAATTCCACCTCAACATCAAGTATAAAATAGGAAGTACCAACCGAGTTGTTGATTTTGTCAGCTGACCTCCAGTCATGAAAGTCACCACGATGCTAGACTCTTGTGGCCACAAGACCTCCAGATGGCCCCACCTTTATGAGAAAGACCCTTACTTCTCCACCACCTACCAAATGTTGGGTCCGAAGTCACTGGTCGCTAATTTCCATCTTTAAGATGGGTTGTTGTGTCATCTAGGCCATATTTTTGTTCCATAAAGCGAGCGCAAGAAGCTGATTTGAGAAAATCACTACAGTCGAGTTGCAGGACACTTTGGCATCGCAAAGATAGTGGCAGTGTTGCAGAAACATTTCTACTGGATGAAACTTCAACATGATGTCATAAATTATATCAGGTCCTACACTGCCTGCGCTATTGCCAAATTGAACACTAAGAAATAGGGCTTGTACACCCCTCTTCCTACTCCTGTCAGGCTGTGGGAATCCATCTCAATGGAATACATGTTAGGCCTCCCATCAACCAAGAGGGGAAATGACTTTGTTTTGTGGTTTTTGATCACTTTTCCAAGATGGATATTCTAGCCGCCTGCAAGAAGAACATCACATTGGAATCCACTTCCAAGCTCTTCTTTGAACGAGTATGGGTACATTTTGGGATCCCACAAACCATTATCTCAGACTGTGACAGTCGAATCCTCAACACATTCTAGTCAAGCCTTTGGTCACTGCTGGATAACAAGCTCACCAAATCCACTGCCTTCCACCCCCAGACAGATGGCCAACTTGAAGTTGTCAATCGAATGATCGTACATATCCTACGCATGTATAATTCAAAACACCCCTACACATGGTATGGGAGTCTTCCCTATGCCAATCATAGCTATAATCGAGCCTTGCATAGCTCAACTAGACACAACCCCTTTTAGGTGGGGTTGGGATTCCAACCATTGGGCCCCATGGATGTTGCACTACCCTTGGTGACCACCTTGGCCGACTCGTTCCCTGCTCCACTAAAAGCTAACAAATCAACTCGGTTCATTGAGCGGATCAAACACATTCGCCAACAAGTTCAGGATATTCTACAGAAGTCTAATGCCAAGTATAAGCAGTGATATGATCAACATCAGGTGCAACATAAGTTTTAGGTGGGAGAGAAAGTTTGTCTGACATCCCAAAAATATAAAGTATTTTAGAAAGTCAAAATTTGTTAGAAAAATTATTCCATTTTTAGTAAATTCGAATTTGGAAAATTTTTGCCATTTATGGCAATTCCGAATTTCGAATTTGATAAATTGTAATTAATTATTATGGTTGTTGGGAAGAGACATGATCTAACACATCTAACTGTTTGACTATGACACTTGTATGTAAACAGAATATTGTTTTATTTATTGCAGGAGGACAAATGGAACAACCATGTTAAATTTAACTAACCATGACTCCATGAGAGGGGAACATGTTCGAACTACCTCTGGCCTGATTTTACAAGTGGAAAATCAAGGATTTGGCCATTGGCAGCCACTGAAAATCAGGGATTTGGAAAGCTGCGAAAATTCCCAAGGGAGGGAAAAGACCTAGGAAAAATGAGTTTTGCATATATAGCATATGAGAGGAGGCAAGACACTGCCAAGTATGTTGGGAATGGAATTACCTCTTGTTGTTATGAACACTCCCTACTAAGTGTGAGGCAAGAAGAAGTTTTTTGAAAACTGAACGACGTTGCTGAGGAGGAGTTCCAAGCTAACCCTCATGGATTCATGGTCAGGCTAGGGGGTGAACAAGACAAGTGATTTGGCTACGCTGTTCTATGGTTGGGAGGAATGTGGTTGTTCCCTTTGTCTTTCCACGAGCAGTTTAGATATGTTAAATTACTCCTTCTCTCTTTTAATGCTTATATATCTGATGAAATGCATTTGTTAATTCTAAATTGGAATATTTTCCATCTCTGTTAAATGATTGAATCACTGATGTAGTGCATCTATTAATTCTGAGTTGATATAATAACCTAGGTGAAATCTGTTTGAGTGTATGAAGCATAGATACTAACATAATGCCCTACAAATCTAATTCTGAGTGACTCTTACAGTTGGATTAAATTCTAAATGAATTCTAGATCTTACCTTTTAAATATTATGACAGATTGAAAAGATTATGCATGGTTAGATTCTGGAAACATTCATTTCTTTAAACTAGATTTCTACTATATGAAAGTAACTGTAGGATAAACTACCAAAGCATCAAAATTCCTTTTTCAAGACTGCCTATGTATGAATGCCTTTAGAACTAAGTTTATATTTCTACAAGTAAATCTTAGGTTCATAATTACTTGTTCAAGACCTTCATTTCCGCATAGAATTGAATTAAAACTAGTGCGAAATACTATCTATTTCATGACATAATTACCTTCATATAAAAGATATAGGTCTAAAATCAAGAAAATCAAACTTACTACATTTGACGGGGAATCCAAAACAGGTGAGGAAGCTGAGGCATGGTTATTAGATATCAAAAAATATTTCCAAATATACAACTATTCCAGCAATATGAAAGTCAGAATGGTCATTTACAACCTGAAAGGAAAGGCCAACATCTGGTGGCAAGATCTAAAATTTGCAAAGGGCTTAAAAGAAAAACAGATGGAATCGTCCGACTTCAAGAAATATTTCAAAAAACAGTACCTATCTGAAAGCTACTATAAAAGGAAAACAAAATAATTTTACGAGTTAAGACTTGGACAGATGACAATGGAAGACATGATAAATAAATTCCTGGAATTACGAAGGTTTGTACCTTACATTCGGGAGGATAAGGTGAAAATCCAGTGATTCTTAAGTTGTTTACCACAGTCCTACAGGGACCAAATTGAGTTTGACAACCCCAAATCCTTGAGTGAAGTATTCAGGAAAGAAAGAATGTGCTTCGACTAGTATAAATAACAGACAGAGTTTCCCAAATCCTAGAAGGACAAGAAACAAGATCGAATGAACCAACAGAAGAAGGGATACTAGCCAGCTCCTTACCAGACTGCAACAAAAATCTTTATGAGAAAATATTTTCACTCCAACCATCCAAATATGCAAGGCAATGGTAAACCAGTAAATCTGGGAATGAAGAAGTTTGGGGACAGCCCCCGCAAACCCTTAAAGTGCTAGGAATGTGGAGAACCTCACCTAAGGAGGATCTGCCCACATTTAATTTTAGCAAACTGAACTGTTGTTCATAACTTCCAGGAAGCCTCGATGGTGGGTGATGTGGGCAGAAGCCTGCATCGGATAAATGCAACCATAGATGGTCGGAAAGCTGACCACTAGTCCTCTGTGCTAGAAATCAAAGGTAAAATCAACGAAACTTGAATTTCTATTTTAATTGACCCTAGAGCTATGTTAAGTTATATTACTCCTCTTATAGTAGAGTCAAATAAACTTAAGAAACTGAAGCATGCAAAATCATGGCTAGTACAACTAACTACCGAAACTAAAAGGAAAGTAGTTGAATTTATTTATGATTTTTAAGTTCACCTTAGATGGTCAGATTTTTAAGTTCAACTTAGATGATATGATTATCGGAATGGATTGGTTGGAAAAGCACAAGGCAGTACTCAATTGTTAGAAAAATACACTTAACTATAAAGACGATTATGACACTACTAGAATAGCCCAAGGTGCACCAAAACCTGTATCAGTTAGACAAGTTTCCACGATGAAACTCAAGAAATGCATGAGAAAAGGATGTCAAGTTTATGCCATCCAAGTAACAAACCTGTTAGAAAAGAAAGACAAACCTAACTTGGAAGACTTTGTTGTTTTACGCGATTTCAGATACGTATTCGTTGATGAAATACTTGGATTACCCCCTAGAAGAGAAATAGACTTCTCCATAGACCTACTACCTGGTTTAGCCCCTATCTCCAAAGAATCTTACCGAATGAGTATACCAAAATTGACGGAATTGAAAATCCAACTGCAGGAGTTATTGGACAAAGAGTATATTAGACCAAGTGTTTCAACTTGGGGAGCACCCATCCTCTTTGTGAAAAAGAAAGACAGTAATCTAAGACTATGTATCGATTATAGACAATTGAACAAAGTGACTATTAAAAACAAGTACCCTTTACCTAGGATAAACGATTTGTTCGATCGAGTAGGTGGGGCAAAGATCTTTTCGAAGTTGGATTTACGATTTGGATATCATCAAGTTAGGATAAAAGATGAGGACATTGTTGGCAAATGTTTAACAGATAGCATATGCTTGTCATTGATGGAAAGTACAATAGTGAATATGGTAGGATCAAAATGTGCATCGATGGACAAACAGGAACAACGTATGCTCAGGAGGAATTAGTGCAGAGTCGAAATTCTTCCAAGTAAGAAGGATGTGTAAACTTGGAGGAGAAGCGTCGTTGAACGTTGGATCCCATCCAAAATTCCTGATAGCATGAGGGCCGTCAGATCTGAATAAAAACAAGAAGAGTGCGTGCTGAAGAGAAGGATAGATCTCAGGCATTAGATCTCGTGAACTCGGGGGTTCGCAGGATAAAGGCCCAAGTATTGGGTGTTCAAAGTCGCGAGGTGCGAGGACGCGAGGCAGCGAAGTGGCGAGAAGATCAAGACCATCCATCTGTGAAGGACGCGTGGCAGAGATCAGAGAGATCTCGTGAACTTGGGGGTTCGTAGGATAAAGGCCCAAGTATTGTGTGTTCAAAGTCACGAGGCGCGAGGACGCGAGGCGGCGAAGTGGCGAGAGATTTATAGCCGTCCATCTGGGGATATAGGTGGCGAGAGATCGAGAGATCTCGCAAACTCAGGAGTTCGCAGGTTGAGAGTCCAAACATTGGGTACTCCAAGTCGCGAGGTCACGAGGTAGCGAGAGAAGGACAACCGTCGGATCCAGATCACAGGAGGACCGTTGGATCTGCGCGAGGGATCACACGTGGCGAAAGATCGTCATCTCGCTGACTGGAAATTCAAAGGAACAACGAAGATGCGAGATCGTGATTTAATCAAGGACCGTTGGATCAAGAGGACATGTGGTGAAAGATCAGAGCACCATAAAGCTCCATCTCGGAGTCTCTCCTATCGCGACTTGGAGTGATGAGAATCTCCAGCGAAGAAACAATGAGATGCGAGATCACGATAAGATCCTGACCATCAATACATCAAAAGATGTGGACCGTTGATCTGAGCTCCATCTCAGAGTCTCACCTATCGCGACTTGGAGTGACGAGAATCTCCAATGAAGGAACAACGAGATGCGAGATCACGACAAGATCATGAACCGTCGATCAGGGTCGATGAAGATAAAGAGTTCGACTATCTTAGAGAAGACGAAGAGTCTTAAACTGCCAGAGAGACTGAGGAATCTCAGCATAACATATAGTGATGCTGGACACGCGGGGCAAACCACCAGAGAAGCTGAAGAGTCATGATGATAATCAGACAGAGCACTCGAGAGGTGGAGGATAACGGTGCAGAGTCAGCATGCAGAGGCATGGCGAACACTACATGCACAAGGTGCACAGAAGCTATAAATACATGGAACAGAGAAGAGATGGGGGCTATTGCTGTTAGAGGTTGTTGTGAGTGTTGTTGGTAAAGGTGATTCAGGTGTGAAGAAGGTGGGGAGTGCAGCAGCTAAATAGCACATAAGAGGAACGGTGTAGAGAATGGAGATGGTGCACAAAGCATAAAAAGCAGAAGACTAGACAGCGCAAGTGATGTGAGAAGAAAGGCAATGAGGCAGACAGAGCAACGAAATGCAACAGAACAGTGATAAGTCGGGTAAGCCATTGTTGAACATTATATCACTGTAATAAGTTTCAGAAGCAAATATTTATACTTCAGGGTGGTTGGGAGGTGCTAGGGTGGACTTTTGTCATCAGAGGTTCAAGTGGGTGCTTGAACACAGGGAGTTGGTGCTCCCTTCTAGTTGGTGCTAGAGAAACCAGGGAGTTGGTGTTTCCTTCTAGTTGGTGCTAGAAAAACCAGGGAGTTAGTGCTTCCTTCTAGTGGGTGCTAGAGAAAACAGAGAGTTGGTGCTCTCAGCAAGTTGCATCTTGCTAAACAGAGGTTGTAGCCTCATTATGAGTTGGTGCTCATATGTATGATAAAGTAAAGATTGTAACCATTACTTATCATATAAAGAAAAAGAGGTTTTTACCCTATATGGGTTTCCTCAGGAAATATCTGTCTCTGTGTTTCCCATATATGTGACTGATGCTGAATGTTCCATTTTTTATTTCCCTGCATTATTGTGATCATCATTTAGTGTCTCAGCAAAATTTTTAAAAGAAGCATAATTGTTTAAGCACGATAACAATTGATTCACCCCCCCCCTCTCAGTTGTCCAACAATTGGTATCAGAGCAGGCCCCTTTTATCTAAGGGTAGATCCTAGAGCTTAAACATGTCAAGCCATGAAGGAAACTCAACCAAT
>JZKD02S1659027.1:113577-126467 GCA_000966675.3 Picea glauca
CTCAAAAGGATCTGCTGATAGCAACTTATACACAAAAACTGAAAATGACAAACTACTAATTGTAGTTGTATATGTTGATGATATCATTTTTGGAAGCAATGAAGAATCCATGAGTAAGAAATTTGCTTCTGATATGCAGCAAGAATTTGAAATGTCTTTACTTGGGGAACTAACATTTTTCCTAGGATTACAAGTGCAACAAGCAACAGATGGCATTTTCCTATCACAAACAAAATACCTTAAGCAAATCCTCAAGAAGTATGGCATGGAAGATTGCAAACCTGTAAGTACACCAATGATAACTGGGTGTAATCTCAGTTCTAATGATGATTCCCCCACGGTGAATCAACCAGAATACAGATCTATGATAGGAAGTCTACTGTATCTCACTGGGACAAGACCAGACATTATGCATGCAGTTGGGATTGTTGGACGATTTCAAGCCAATCCAAGAGAGTCTCATCTTCAGGCGGTGAAAATAATATTCAAATATCTACAAGGAACTCAAGATTTTGGACTATGGTATCCAAGGAACGCTGAACTTACTCTTCATGCATACACTGATGAAGATTGGGATGGAAGTGTTGATGATCGAAAAAGCACTAGTGGTGGTGCATTCTACATGGGGCCCCGGTTAGTATCTTGGTTCAGCAAGAAACAAAGTTCCATTTCCTTATCTACAACAGAAGCATAATACGTGGCTGCAACATCTTGTTGCACTCAACTTCTTTGGATGATGCAAACCCTTCAAGACTTTCAAATCAAATGTTCATCTCCTAACCCTATTATGTGTGATAATACAAGCACCATCAGTATCTCAAAGAATCCTGTTATGCATTCCAAGACCAAGCACATTCCCATCAAATATCACTTCTTACGAGAATAGGTGCTTGAGCAAAAGGTGAAATTGGAGTATGTTCCCTCCAACGAACAAGTTGCTGATATCTTTATTAAACCTCTACCCAGGGAAGCGTTCGCATATCTTCGACAAAAAATGGGAGTAGTCTCTGCCATGCAGCGAATTAGGTCTAATTAAGTACAGAAGCCTCCATTGGTTGTAAGGTGTTGATGAGCATCTCTAAGGGGGAGCATGATCATATGCACAGGAATTTCAAGCAGATATCATGGTCTCAGGGGGAGCATGGTATTGTCCATTCTTTTCCATTGATGTCAAAGGGGGAGGAACAAGAGAAGAGGCAGAGTATTGCAGACAGAAGAAGAGTATTGCCATCAATGACAAAGGGGGAGATTGTTGGAAATATTGTCATTGATGGAAAAGAATGAGGCAAAGGAGGAAGAAGAGATTTATGTTAGAAAATCAGTGTATGGTCGAGTTTTTGGATGGGTGCGTATGATTTCTGCAGAGCGCCGTTGACATCCGTCAAATCTGCAGAAGCTGCGAGGGAGATAAACCATAAAAGAATCGGGGATCGGGACTTTGAAATGTCCAATTTATTCGACAATGAAAACTCCGAAATCGCGATATGCGATTTTGCGACTTGATCGCAGCCGTTAAAGCAAGCACGAAGATCTGGACCGTTGATTCCTTTCATCGGAGAATCGAGAATCAGAGTTTCACGAGTCCCGTGAACAATGACAACGAAAATCCTGAAATCGCGATATGAGATTTCGTGATGTAATCACAACCATTGGATAAGAAGTGTTCTGGACCGTTGATCACAGCCCGTATCGGAGTATCGGGGATTGGGACTTTCAAAGGTCCAATTCATTCGACAACAAAAACCCCGAAATCACGATATGTGATTTCGCAATTTAATCGCAGCCATTAAAGCAAGAATGAGATCTGGACCGTTGATTTTCTTCATCGGAGATTCGGGGATTGGGATTTCAATATGCAAAGAACACAATGCAACGAAAACCCTGATTTCGCGATATGCGAAATCGCGATTGAATCTAGACCATCAGATCAACATGTGATATAGACCGTTGATCCAACTCATGACAATAGACCACGTCAGCTAGGGACACGTGGCACAACCAGGGAATGACAGGTGTCAGGAAGATTGAACACTTCAGGCACATGTAAGTCACGAATCAGAGTGACACGTGGCAGGATCTAACACGTGTCAAACCACGTGTGACATCAGCAGAGGCATCGACGATCGGGGATTTGAAATGACAAAGTCACCTGACATCAAGAATGCCGATTTCGCGATGAGCAATTTCGCGATTTAATCACAGCCGCTGAATAAAGATCGCATCTGGACCATTGACACAAGTCTCAAAATACCGAAGGAATCGGGAACGTCCATCTGAGGGACAGGTTTCAAAGATCAAGGCGTCGTTGGCATTTTGTTCATCGGGAAATTGGGGATCCTGCTGACAAGAGTTTTGTGCAATTCAGAATCGTGATCCGCGAAAACCCAATGAGTCGGGGCCAGATGTCAGCACAACAGCGAAGGAGGACGGTGGCGTAGTGGAGGCCAGCTGTCAGCGTGTGTAGGGACACATCGGGTATCGAAGGATCGAAATCCCGTAGGTATGTGCATGGGAACATCAAAAACCCCGATTTTACGAAATGCGAAATCGCGAGTGAATCTGGATCGTCAGATACAGAATTGATCAGAACCATTGATTTAAAACGGGGCGCGCATAGATTTAATTTAAAATTTTAAAAAGGGGCCCAATTTTCCCGAACAATAAATATGGGACCCGATGATCGTTGAATGTGTCCTGGATCGGTGGGTTTAAGAAGGGGTCGATGCTCTTCCTACAGATGATCAGAAGAACCGAAGTAGGACGGTAAGGACGGTAAGGACGGTGATAGGTAGCAGGGGTCCCTTCTGGAGGATGTGGAGGCCATTTCCTGACAATAGGCACATCTACAGATCGGTGAGGTAATTTGTGCAGGTGGCAGAACTACACTGAATCCTAGTAAGTTACAATAGATTTGAACTTCTCAGCAACACATATTATTACTGATTCAGTGTGAAAATTAATGAAACGTGGTCAGAAGTGAGTCTGAGGGTTTAACCCTTTAGTAGAAGCATCCCACCAGTAGAAACTGGTGCTATCTTCAGGGGGTTGAAGGTCCCTTCCAGGAAAGGCTGGTAAACGAGAGAAGGTTGTAGCCTTCTGTAGGTAGAAGCCTGCGTACTAGTATGAGTCTGCACTAGTACATTGTTGTATAATGTTTTCTTAATAATAATCATTGAAGACAGAGACAACGATAGCGGTGGTTTTCTCCCGATTTGGGTTTCCACCTTAAAATCCTGGTGTTCATGTGTCTTACTCATGTGCGTTGGTTTGTTTGTCTTTACTACACTGTTTTATTGCTTAATAAGACATCTGATGAAAAATGAAAGATCTCTGAATGCACTCTTGTCTCTATAAATTCACCTAAGGTCTTTAGTGAAAACAGAGAAAAATTATTATTGCTCAAATACTGATTCACCCCCCCCTCTCAGTATTTCTCATCACTAGCTAAACCAGAACAAAGATAAGGAAAAAAGATAAGTTGTTTGGTGTACCACATGTAGGACAAAAGGACAACATAAGAATGAATTTCCAACATTCACATAGTACATGGAAACAGGAGTGCCAAACCCATTGCCAACAAGAGGACTATGGTGTGATATCTGTAAGAAACAAGGTCATGATCCATACCATTTCCCAATGATGCAGAAGTACCAGACAATACCAAAGAGCTCGTATTGTAACTTTTGCAAGTAAGTAGTCCATGATGACGAAGATTGCAGAACCATGGACCTCATGAGGGAAAGAACATCAGATGCGTATAGGGTGCAGGAATAAATGGTGACTGGACAAGTTGCACCACAATTTAACCAAGTACCAACCCAATATAATAGTATGCAAGAATAGTATAACACTGCACAACAAAAATATAACATTGCAAAAACACACTATAATACCACACAGTATAACCAAGCACCTCAGTATAATGTGTTACACGTCAAATTTACTCAAATTAATAAGTGTCGCATGTTCCTCTCAATTGTCGCAAGTGTCACATCTTCCTTACAACTTTCACATGTGTCGCAAGTTGTCCATAAGTGTCGCAAACACTGTTCAATCATAATGCTTTAATGAAGACACTAAGGAGACACTTAAAACATCTCATTTACTTGGTTTGAAGAAGGAGAATTGGTTAACTGAAGTCAAAGGACTCTTCACACCTGAAAAGAGCTCAGAAACAAAGGATTTGAGGGGGAGCACTCCTCTATCTCAGCCTTAGGAGCGCTGGCACCCCTCTACAAGGCTTCAGGGAGTGTTATAACGCTTCCCTACCCTTCTGAGGGAGCACTCCTCACTTTTGGAGCACTGGTGCTTCCCTTAAGCTACTCAGGGAGCGCTACAACACTATGATACCCCTTTTTTAGGAGCACTGCCTAATCTGAGGCAGTTGTTGGCCCGTTGAGGAGAATAAGGGGAGGATATTTCAAGATTAGAAGGAAGTTGCATTCGAATTCTTGGTTTCATCATGAGATCCATGATCGAAGGAAGAGGTTCCCCACCTATTCTAAAGATAACTCAAGAGGTTAAGTTCCTCTTAACCTATATAAGCAAGCTCTATGATGGTGGGAAGGAGGAAGAATTGCTAGTATGAAACCTATGATCCTATAGGGAATACACAGTCAGCCAAAGGAGAGTGATCAGTGAAGCTGTTGTCATCCAGGTTGTGGATCTTTCAGGAAAGGGTTGGATGAAGAGGACTCGACGAAGTTGTCGCATTCACATCTACAATTGTAAGTACTGTTGTCGTTATTCTCATCAATATGACATGCTTGGCCTGTTTCTTTCTAGTTTGTGTATAATGTCACATGAAATTATCATTAATTGATAGATCTGTTTTCAAGCTAATATCAATAGAGTAGGAAGTGGTTGTATCTTGTTTTGTCCACAGGATCCAGCGAGGAGCAAAGGATCGAAGTGCAACTTGGAGCGTGCAGGGACAAACATCGATAAAAAGGTATTGTTGTTATCCTTCCTTCTCATGTGTTAGTTTGTATAGATTTGAAAGGAAGTTAGTGTCCACGTTAAGCATTTTTTGTCTTAGAGTTAAGGTCAAGCTCTTAGAGGCAATCTACCTGTCCGCAGGGAGATTTTCCTACAACAGAAACTGGCGACTCCACTGGGGAGATAGCCTCGAATCGAAACCTCTTGTTTTGATTTCTCCTCATTGACCTTGTTCCATCCCTTGATTGTTTCAGGCCCGGTTCACTCCTCTTTTGATTGGTTTCATGAGCTGATTGGCTCCTTACCCCATCATACTCAGCATAGTTGTTGAGTTTGGATTGCAATTTTTGGAATTTTTTGACATTTTCAGGAGTTTCTGAACCTGGCGCCCCTGTCCTAGTGTTAGCAGAGCACCAACGCTCCCCCATAGCCTTGCACAGAGTGCTACAACGCTCCTTGCCTTTGGCAACAGAGTGCCAACCCTCTTTGGCCCAAAAAACCTTCCATAATTGTTTTTTCTGGGTTTTGCCTCTGTGTCTCCTCTGCTGAGTAACCTTCTGAGTCAATTCTTCTTCCCTTCTAGCCTTGACATCTGTCTTTTGCTTGAAGAATAAACATCTTACTAGTTGAACTTTGTATCCTTCTTCACTATTGTTATTGAGTTTTTCTGTTGATTAGAGTCCAAGAGTCACGCACTGTCTTTCTCTTTGCTTAACTGAGTAAAAACCCTGGTGAAGGTCATCAAAGGCCTATAGACCTCTTCATCTTGATTTTAGTTAAGATCATTGTTCTTCAAATTCTTCTTTTAGGTGTAAAGTTTGTTTTTTCTTTGATTGTTTCTCTTCTTTCACTTTTTGTTTTGATTGCAACAAAGGGTGTATTGTTTGTATGACTTTTGCTTGTGCTAGTTTGATTCCCATTCATACAAAAAGGTAATTAGCAAGACGAGCATTGTGTTGAATTTATCATTATTCATATGTAAACAATAAAATACATCTTCATGATTGATCGTGCATATTAGAAGGCATTTAAAAGTTTTAGCGTGTTATCAGGATTTGATTGAGAAAAAGAATTGTTCGAGGACACTCCGTATTTGTGCTTGTTAGTGAAAATAATTTTCTCTCTCCCTTAGATAGATGTTCATCGAAAGGAAATGACTACTTATCATATTTGATGCATTCTTTGGGTCTGAGTGATAATTCCATTTGTTTCACTTCCATGCACCCGTTTACGTAAAGAACAGCTATAAAAATCAACGCTAATTAAAATCTATCTAGAACTTTTTCTTTCCTAGGATCCTCCACCAACAGTAGAATAGGATTAGTACTTTGGATTAGGGTTGTGAGCATAACTCTCCAAAGTTTCAAAAACAAAAAGTAGCATCCTGAGTTAGGGAGAGTCAAATCCAATCATCGTATAAGTCTGCCTGGGATCCCCCTCTCACATAGGGGTTACGCACGAGGTCGCATTCGGGTGAGCTATGGGGAGTAACCCTTCGTGGTTTAACTGATTGTGGTGGTCAGATCGTATTATGGGGATCACTTTGAGGTAAATCTACAATTACTGCGTGGAATCTTTCTAGTTGATTTCGGGCTCGATACCCTGCCCGTACATTCGGATCAGACTGTCGACTGTTCTCGCCTAAGGGATGAATGCAAATTGGTAACCTTAGTGGCCATAATATTTAGGGTCTTACTCAAGGTGACGGTGACGGGAAGTCTCACTGTACCTGGAGAAGACATTGGTCAAACTCACTCGGGCTCCTTGGAGGGTAAATCCACAATTACTACGTGGAAGCTTGCACCAAGGCGAAGTCCATTAAGTAGGTCGCAATTGTAACTGTTCCACCCTATCCCCGCCCCTTCTGGACTTGATCACGCAACGTTGGATTTCATCACCAACTAGTACGATCATCAAAAGAAGGTCCTGTTTGCTTGGTTGTGATTCTTATATTTTTTTAGCGTATGCTGTTTCTTTTCACTAGTTGGCCATAGATCACTTTCGCCGACTCTTCTTCGCCAACATCGACCCTCCACGATGCTCGCAGAGGCTACAGGGACTTCCTCCAGAAAATATGGAAGGAAAAACCCCTTTACCCCCTCATTCTATGGAGGAATATCCTCAATAGAGCGAGGTTCAAAACACTACAACTTCTCAGGAATAAGTTCCCATTCCTTTGGAGAATTTTAGAATTGTTTCAAAATCTCCAGAAGCTTACCGCATTCCGGAGGGATATGAGCGACATATCCTCCACCTGAATTCCACTGGAGAATTTGTTGTTGTCAATCCTGCTGAAATTCCGGCTGGGTCTTCTCAAAACCCTTTAGCCAATGACCCTTTTTGGACCGCAGACATTGTTCGAAGTCCACCACACTTAGTGCAAGATCTTTATGGAACGGGGGAAGGTGCAGATTCACCTTTTTCCTACACTGTACCCCCAAATCACTTTACCGGTACCACCACTTTCACAGCCACACCACCTGTTTGTCCAAACACACTGTCCGTTGGCCCAAGGTCTACTATTCCCCTCCAGACGGCCCGTGCTACAATGGTCCCACATATTCTGACTATCCCCACCGGTAACGCGGTAGTCAATCAAGTTCCGATTGGCACACCTATAATGCCAAGACCTACACTCCCTTTTGGATTCAGGGTGCTGAATGCTTCTACTACCACCACTGCCCAAAATACTACCCAAGTTATACCGGGAAGTTCTATACCCATCCAACAACCCCGAGGAACCGGTCTTGGTGGTCATAACCCGCTCGGTGGTACCAATCATTCTTTCACGTCTGGTTCTCAAATCTCAGGAACTCTACCTCAAACTGGGGGTCATCCTCCCCCCGGAGGACAAATTTCGTTCGGAGGGAACCCTAATGTTGGGGGGCATCCTCCCACCGGAGGACAAATTCCATTCGTGGGAAACCCTAATGCTGGGGGGAAGCCTCAATCCGGAGTCTACCATCAACCACATGGACAAAATGTGTCCACCGCACCCAATCCGTGGAATGTCCTTTCCCAAGGAAACCCACAGTTCTCGACAGGACAAAATGTTCAGACCCCGCAGCAACCTCCTTATGGACAAATGCCAAACCCACCCTATAACCTACAAAACCCATCCAGTTATCCTCCGCTCACACATGCTTCTCAAAACATCTCAAATCCTATGCACCTTGGTCAAAACCAACCGCACATGAGAGGGCCCATGACTTATAATTATCCACATAACCCAGTATTGGGCCCCATTGGTGTCCCTATGCCACACCAACATTACCCACAGGTTAACCGACAATTACCTTTTCTAGCTACCCTGGACCTTCCAGACTTTTCTTGGTTAACGAATGATTCTATTTATCATTCTCCGGTTTGGCCAGCCATTCCAGCTAAACTTCCTTCTGATATCCCAAAATTCGACGGAAAGTCCGGAGAAGACCCGAACAACCACGTGATGACCTTCCATTTGTGGTGTTCATCCAACTCCCTCATGGACGATTCGATTCGTTTGCGTCTTTTCCAACGAACACTTACGGGTTCCGCAGTGAAATGGTACATTGAATTACCACACACATCTTTTCACGATTTCAACTCCCTCGCCATGTCTTTCCTCACACACTTCCAACTACCGATTTGATACGAGACGGGTACTGAACTATTAACCTCCCTTCGTCAGATGACTTCTGTGCATATCTCCGATCATATCCATGAATGGAGACGACGATGAAGGCTAATCAAAGAGGTCATTCCTGACCAATTATTAGCAGAATGGTTCACGAAATCATTGTTACCCAAGATTGCTCGTGACGTCGCCATGGGTGGTGTAGTCACTGAGGAAGAATCCATTGCCCGAGCTCAGTACTTAGACTTAGTCTATTCACAATATGGTACTCTATACGAGTTGATACCAAACACTACCCGTGCCACTAACGATCCATCCAAACCATCAACTGCTTCGCATGTGGATGGAGTTATTGGCTCCGTCAAAACTCAATCTACTACCTAGTCCACTGGAACGACCCAGTGGCCCGCTTCCACGACTACTCCTAGTTCGACTGCACCCTCTTCTACCCCCCCTCAAACTCAGGTCTCTGATGTGAATGCGGTCCAATCAACCCCTTCACAACAACTTGGGGGCAAGAAGAAAGCGAGAAACAAACCAAAGAAGAACAATAACAATGAACAAACCAAGACCCAACTGCAAACCCCTGCTGCTGGAAAACAACCACAACGAAAACCGAAATTCCCATGTCTCATTTGTGGTGATTATCAATACACCTGAGACTGCCCACATCGCGATGAAGTGGCCAAACTTTTCAAGGGAAATTCACAACCCGCTCTGCTCACTCAGCCTTTTCCGCAGCAACAATCTTTGGTTGCACAAACCCCCACGCCGGGGGGTAGTTCCAATCAACCCCATGATGAAGCCTTGACAAGTGCCCACATTTACATGTTCAACGAAGTTAATCTAGCCACTCTCTCTGTGACATATGACACGCCAGTTAAACCTGATAAGCCGAAGACTGTTAATGGTTCTTCGCCAGACCCGTTACCATCCTCTGTTAATCCTCCATCTGTTATCCCTCCATCCGGGCCACTCCAGATTGAGAAACCTTCTTTTGAATCCATCTTACGCCCTCCTAAGAGCACCATCCGAAAATCTACATTCAATTCTAATTCACGGGCTGCCCAAAACTACAATATCGTAGAAGATTTGGCCCAGCCCCATGTGCCATGTCCGCCTTGGAAGTTCTACAACACTGTCCCAGCCAACGTAGAACGCTCTTAGCCGCTATTGGTTCTTTTGATCCTGAGTCCTCAAACTACCTCACGTTTAATCTGGATGATCACCAATCGCGAATCTCCCACCAGCTAGCTTTCCAAATCGATGTGGTTGTTCACAATCAACAAATCCACCGGACTATCCTAGATGAGGGAGCCTCTACCTGTGTCATGTCTCTAGCCTGTTGGAAAGGCTTGAAATCCTCTGCCCTCAACAAATCCTCTACCATGTTACGCGCCTTCGATGGACGAGGTTTTCATCCTCACAGATTATTACAATCCTTAGCCGTTCAGTTGGGTGGAAAAACTGTTACTGTTGACGTCGAGGTGGTCAATGCCCCCCTCGATTACAACCTACTACTTGGAAGAAGTTGGTTCTATGCTATGATTGTCATTGCCTCGTCGGTGTTCCGATGTGTACAATTCCCCCATCAAGGCAAAATTGTTACCATCGATCAACTTGATTTTTGCACACCCGATGCTCGCATCCCTACTACCAACAACATTCTTTTTTTGGGAGAGCACCCGGTTACGTATGAAAATGTTGGTGTTGTCTTATTGAAATATTCTAGCCTTATGGGTACCTTCCCTACACCACTTCCACCTACCGTATATCATATTTCCGCCATTAATATGATTTCGACTATGCCTTATCAATCCTTGGAATCATCTGATCCTTGGATTGTGCCTAGTCCTTTGGAATTCGATGTGCTCGGTGACACTATGCCACTAAGCCCAACCAAGGCCACATACGTAGCTATTCAATCTGCCTCTCCCTCGTCGAATATTTCACATTCATTGGCACCCGATGCTTACTCGATGCCCTCGTGGTTGGATTCCCTGTCATCTGTCATTGATTACATTTCCCAAATTTTTCCTTCGGATGAATCTATTATGGAAATGCTTAGCATTGACGACCTACCTTGGGATGATAACCACCATCGATCCTCTTTTCTTCCACCTCTGGAAGAAATCCACCAAGACATATGATCTGTCTTCCCTCCCGATGTTACCGAAGCTCCGCAATCTCCTATCCTCACACAAGATACTCTCTCTGAGGGGAACATGGGTAACATCTCTACTATGATCACGATTGACATTTCAATCAAAGAAGGTGTCGTGGAAAACATCAAACTTGGTGCTAATTTCACACCCGACGAAGTGGTTTCTTACACCGCTTTATTCAAGGAATTCCGCGATGTCTTCGCATGGAGCTACGAGGAAATGCCAGGGATCGACCCTTCAATCATCGTACACGAAATCAAAACCTGCCCTGACGCGAAACCAGTTCGACAAAATCTTCACCTGGTTCATCCCAAGAAAATCGCAGCTATAAAGGAAAAAGTTGAAAAACTTCTAAAATCTAGCTTCATCTATCCCGTCCCTTTAACCGAATGGGTCTCCAACCTTGTTCCAGTTGCTAAGAAACAAGGGACCATCCATGTTTACGTTGACCATCCGTGTTTGCATTGACTATCGAGATCTCAACAAAGCTTGTCCCAAGGACAACTACCCTACGCCCTTCATCGATCAAATCATCGATAACTGCACGGGGAGCGTGATCTTCTCTTTCATGGATGGTTTTTCTGGATATAACCATATCGAAATCTTACCCGCTGATCAGCACAAGACAACATTCATCTACCCTTGGGGTACTTTTGCCTACCGAAAGCTACCTTTTGGCCTTAAAAATGCTGGTGCTACTTTCCAGTGAGCCATGTCGTATGCTTTTCATGACATCAAACATATAGCAGAACCATATCTCGACGATTTACCTGCACATTCGCTAAATCGATCCGATCACATCGATCATTTACGAGCGATTTTTCTTCGATGTCGGTTCTACCGTATCCGACTGAACTCACAGAAATGCATTTTCGCTGTCGAATCCGGTCGAATCCTCGGTTTTATTGTCTCCAAAGATGGGATCAGGGTGGATCCCTTAAAGATCAAGGCCATCTTAGCCTTACCTCCACCTACCAATTTAACCCAACTCCAGAGTTTACAAGGCAAAGAAAACTTTCTTCGTCGTTTCATCTGCAACTATGCCAAGATCACTAAAGGATTTATGCGGTTACTGCAAAAGAACGTCCCTTTCATCTAGGATGATGCCGTGCAACGGTCATTCGACGCCCTCAAGCACGCTTTGACCCACGCACCTTTGTTACATCCCCTTGAATATACAAAGGATTATATCCTTTACTTGGCTGCTTCTACCTCCACCATCGCCATGGTGTTAGTTCAAGAAGACCCCAACGATTAAGAACATGTGATCTATTATCTGAGCAAGAGTTTATCTAGACCCGAACTCAGATATTCGCATGTTGAGAAACTGGCTCTGGCAACCGTCATCGCTGTCCAAAAATTCTGCCACTATATCTTATTACACACCACCACGGTAATCGCAGAATCCAACCCAATGTATCACGTCTTGACACATCAAGTACTTGGGGGAAAATATTCAAAATGGATTGTTATTCTCCAAGAATTTGATCTCGAGTTTATGAAGGCTAAATCCAAAAAATACCTGGTGTTTGCCGAGCTCATCTGTGCTCTCCCTCGTGCCGATGAAAACATTGAACCTAGAGACTCTCTCCCCGATAAATCTCTCTTCCTCATCAGCACCTATGATCCTTGGTACAGAGACATTCTCCTGTACCTCCAAACCCAACGTTTTCAGCCCAACATCTCTCGTGAAGAGCATCAACGCATTTGTCATCACTCTCACCGTTATATCATTATCGGTGACACTTTGTATCGCCGTGGTATTGACACCATCCTTCGGCGATGTCTAATCCACGAGGAGGCTGAACGCATTTTGAACGATTGTCACCTGGGTGCCTATGGCGGTCACCTTTTTGGGATGGCCACATCCCAAAAAATCCTACGTGCCGGCTACTTTTGGCCCTCAATTTTCAAAGATTGCATCGAGGCCGTCAAAAAATGCTCACCCTGCCAAATCTTTAACAAGAAGGCATGCACCCACCCTACGACACTGCACCCTATTATCGCCATCGGCCCCTTTGCCAAATGGGGCATCGATTTCATGCAGTGTAAGCCTACCTTAGCCGGGGGGCACGGTTACATCATCGTCTCCGTCGACTACTTCACCAAATGGGATGAGGCTATGCCTACCTTCCTGAATGATGGCCGTACTGCAGCTCTATTCCTCTTCA
>JZKD02S1659027.1:127553-143189 GCA_000966675.3 Picea glauca
GTAGTTGCACCACAGTAAGATTTTGAAGATCCTGCTTTTCTTCAAGAGCTGATACTTTTGACTCAAATTTTGCAGTCAGAGATCTTAAGATTTTTTCAACCAAGGTAGATTCGGTGATTGTTTCTCCTAGATTTCTCATGCGATTTACAATATCATCAAGACGTAAAAAGAAATTGGCAATTCTTTCCTCATTATTCATTTTAAGATTCTCATATTGAATTATGAGGGTTTGCAGTTTAGCACTCTTTACCTTTGCATCACCTTCATAACTTAGAATAATTTTGTCCCATATGTCCTTTGATGTGTTCAGCTGCATGACTTTGACAAATTCTGATTCAGCTAGACTTCCTAACAGGGCATTAACTTCTTTTGCATTTGTCTCGTAGGTTTTTCTTTCTGTTGGATCTGTTGGTACTGTAGATGGATATTGATATCCTCCTTCAACAATAGCCCATACATCTGCTCCCAGAGACTGAAGATAAGATCTCATCCTTGTTTTCTAGAAGATTAAATTGTTTCCATTGAAGAGTGGAAGCCTGATAGATGCTAATCCGTCTTGATTGCTCATTTTGATTGAAATTCCTTCTAGCAGCTAAGCCTTTTTCAGAAGGACCTAGCTCTGATACCAATTGATGAGAAATACTGAGAGGGGGGGGTGAATCAGTATTTGAGCAATAATAATTTTTCTCTGTTTTCACTAAAGACCTTAGGCGACTTTATAGAGACAAGAGTGCATTCAGAGATCTTTCATTATTCATCAGATGTCTTATTAAGCAATAAAACAGTGTAGTAAATACAAACAAACCAACGCACATGAGTAAGACACATGAACACCAGGATTTTAAGGTGGAAACCCAAATCGGGAGAAAACCACCGCTTCCGTTGTCTCTATCTTCAATGATTATTATTAAGAAAAAATTCTACAACAATGTACTAGTGCAGACTCATACTAGTACGCAGGATTCTACCTGCAGAAGGCTACAACCTTCTCTCGTTTACCAGCCTTTCCTGGAAGGGAGCTTCAACCCCCTGAAGATAGCACCAGTATCTACTGGTGGGATGCTTCTACTAAAGGGTTAAACCCTCAGACTCACTTCTGACCACGTTTCATTAATTTTCACACTGGATCAGTAATAATATGTGTTGCTGAGCAGTTCAGATCTATTGTAACTTACCGGGATTCAGTGTAGTTCTGCCACCTGCACAAATTACCTCACTGATCTGTAGATGTGCCTACTGTCAGGAAATGGCCTCCACATCCTCCAGAAGGGACCCCTACTACCTATCCCCGTCCTTACCGTCCTAACGTCCTGCTTCGGTTCTTATGATCATCTGTAGGAAGAGCATCGACCCCTTCTTAAACCCATGGATCCAGGACACGTTCAACGCTCATCGGGTCCCGTATTTATTGTTCGGGGAAATCGGGCCCCTTTTTAAAATTTTAAATTAAATCTGCGCGTGCCCCGTTTTAAATCAATGGTTCTAATCAATTTTGTATCTGACGATCCAGATTCACTCGCGATTTTGTGTTTCGCGAAATCGGTGTTTTCGATGTTCCCATGCACATACCTCTGGGATTCCGATCCTCTGATCCCCGATGTGTCCCTACACATGCTAACAGCTGGCCTCCACTATGCCACCGTCCTCCTTCGCTGTTGTGCTAACATCTGGCCCCGACTCATCGGGGTTTCGCGGATCGCGATTCTGAATTGCACAAAACTCTTGTCAGCGGGATCCCCGATTTCTCGATGAAGAAAATGCTGACGGTGCCTTGATCTTCGACACCTATCCCTCAGATGGATGGTCTCGATTCCTTCGGGATTTCGAGACTTGTGTCAATGGTCCAGATGCGATCTTTATTCAACGACTGTGATTAAATCGCGAAATCGCTCATTGCGAAATCGGCATTCCTGATGTCAGGTGACTTTGTCATTTCAAATCCCCGATCGTCGATGCCTCTGATGACGTCACATGTGGTTTGACATGTGTTAGATCCTGCCACATGTCACTCTGATTCGTGACTTACATGTGCCTGAAGTGTTGAATCTTCCTGACACCTGTCATTCCCTGGTTGTGCCACGTGTCCCTAGCTGACATGGTCTGCTGTCATGAGTTGGATCAACAGTCTAGATCACATGTTGATCTGATGGTCTAGATTCAATCGTGATTTTGCATATCGCAAAATCGGGGTTTTTGTTGCATTGTGTTCTTTGCATATTGAAATCCCGATCCCCGAATCTCCGATGAAGAAAATCAACGGTCCAGATCTCATTCTTGCTTTAACGGCTGTGATTTAAACGTGAAATCGCATATCGCGATTTCGGGGTTTTCATTGTCGAATGAATTGGACCTTTCAAAGTCCCAATCCCTGATACTCCGATACGAGTTGTGATCAACGGTCCAGAATACTTCTTATCCAACGGCTGTGAATACATCGCGAAATTTCATATCGCGATTTCAGGATTTTCGTTGTCATTGTTCACGGGACTCGTGAAACTCCGATTCCTGATTCTCTGATGAAAGGAATCAACAGTCCAGATCTTCGTTCTTTCTTTAACGGCTGCGATCAAGTTGCGAAATCGCATATCGTGATTTTGGAGTTTTCATTGTCGAATAAATTGGACATTTCAAAGTCCCGATCCCCGATTCTCTGATGGCTTATCTCCCTCGCAGCTTCTGCAGATCTGACGGATGTCAACGGCGCTCTGCAGCAATCATATGCGCCCATCCAAAAACTCGACCATACAATGATTTTCTAACATAAATCTCTTCTTCCTCCTTTGCCTCATCCTTTGCCATCAATGACAATATTTCCAACAGCTAGAAATTTAAGTTCTTTAGATCCTCCTTCAGCTCCTCTATGGTTGGATCTGTCTTCTGATATTGGTTCTCTTCCATTTGTAGGGCTTCCTGTAGAGCCTCTTCCTGTGTCTGAAACTTTTGTTGTCGCAACGGGTATTTTAAGTGTGGTAGCAGTGAATTGACGAACATATGCCTATGTTGCATATCTTTCATGACATATTTTAGCTTTCCTTTCAATCATTTGAATCTCTGGTCAATATCCCATATAGATTGTCATGGCTTATATCTAATCTATATCATCTCATTTATATATTAATCCTCTAGACTAGGCTTCTAGAACTCATTTATCAACAACTTCTTGATATATCCAATAGTTCTGGTTTTCCTCGACGGATTGTTCGCAGCTAAACTCATGTACCAATTTAGTGCGCGATATCTTAGTGTGATAGCTAACTATGAAATTTCAGTGTCCTCATATATGATCTGTTTTTCTTCCCATATATTTTCGCAGATAAACAGGTGCTTCTCTGGGTCCTCCAACGCTTATCCTTTGAATTATGGTAACCTGATGGTAGGATCATGTCCTGACATCCTGAATGTTGAACTACTACCTCCGCACAGTGTAGATACTTGACTAATGCTTCTTGAACCGACTCCCCCAGTTGTTTTTCCTTGTGTATATGTACTTATTGTTGTCTTCCTTCTCCCAAAATTTGGTTGTATAAATGGTGTTGTTCTTCTTGGTGTATTAGTCACACATGGGTTTGTGGGTTCCACACTGACATTGATATGGATATGAGTGTTTCCCTCTATTTCTACTCTTGGATCTCTTTTCTTCCTCTCATATGTCTCACACAAGATTTACTTAATGTTCTCCACATCCCGAAGATCCTCTACCTCCTCTTCATCACTTTCCAAGACTTCCCTCGCGGGTAGGGATCTCTTCTTGGTGTTCACCTTATATTGGTAGGGTGCTCCATTGCGTGTCTTTCCAACTTTTTCCATGATCCGCTTGATCTGGTATTCATCCATAATAATTTGGTCCAAGGCATCCTCTTTATTTCCTTTATCCCCTTCTCCTTCCATTTCTCCTTCTCTTGTCATAGCTTTCCACCTTCCCCCATGCACGCATGGAAGTTTAGTTGTCTGACTCCATTGTCATTACACCTTTGTTATATAGTAATATTTTAATGGAAGTATATAATTATCTAATGTACCTACCTCGAGGTCCCTTCAATAAATCTTGTTCAGCTGTGATGTATGACTTTGTTGTATCTACTGCAAATTATGTGATAAATCCTGCAACAATGTTGTCTAACCAGAAATATACTGCACGCGTAAAATTATTATCAACTTGTTGCAAATGCACGATCTCTTCTGGATTCTAGTTTAGCTGTCTGATTCGATTGGTAGGATGGTTGTATTTCAATTTTTTGATCCACTCCTGCAATATATGTAGGAAATCACAGAAAAATACTTCATGCAAGTCACCTAATATGTACTTGTCCAAATATTTGTGCGGTGTTATGGGAATGAATGTACTTGTGGATCACCCCCTCCTGGGAATGAATGTACTTGTGGATCACCCCCTCCTGGGCTATGTCCTCAAAGATCTAGTTCTCAATATTTTATTATGTTTCAGAAATATATCACGTCGTGTGTGTTTACAAGCTTAGGTCCCACCCTTTTCCACAGGATCATTGATCCATGCGAGGCTGACTAGATCGCATGAGGCTCCTCATCCTACGATCTAACCCTAGGGATCGAGTCACTCACTACTCCTCTATATCACTATCTTAATTACTCTTATAGTACTTACAAACATCTCTTCCTATGTGGGTGTCTGAGCCTCCGTTTCCCCCCTCTGTCTCCCTTTTTTCTCTATAAGTACTACTTGTTTATATCCTTGGCTCACCATCCATTACAATATATTACAAAAACCCTAACCCTAGCGTCGTTACATCTTCCTTGCATGCATGCCTCGCCTGTTTATCTTACACGTGCTACTTTTCCTTCCAGCTATTTTTTCCTGCTTGCATGTTTCTCCTCCAAAAATAGCCTTTCTTCCTGACTAGGCATGCATCCAACATAAACCACGTTGCAGTAAGATATGGGTCTATAATCATTTAAAGACTCACCATCTTGATTTTTTCAGATAAGGCATAGGAAGGTTGAGTTAAAAGACCCGATCACTTTTCCACTCCTATGTGATTCCTTTATCATAAATAGTAGGTCATCCTTGATAAATTTGTAGAAGAATTTTAAAAAATCAAAGGTGATTCCAACTGAGCCCGTGATTTTTCCATTCTACATTGAGGAGAGGGAAACCACGATTTATGCATGGGAAAATTCCTCCTCCAATGATTGATTCATTTATTCTATCACTACCAATGGGAATGTTTCCACAACACTAAGGATGTATTGAATTGGGCACCCTATCCCTGCTTTGAAAAGAGACTCAAAAAATATCTCCCTTGCCTTAGCTTTATCTTACAAGGAGATCACCATTCTCCCCTCATGATCCTTTATTCCCCATATTGTGTTAGTATTCCTTCTATAATTTGTAAATTGATGGAAGTATCTAATGTTGTTGTCTGTAGCTTCCAACTAGAGTGCTCTACTGTTAAGCCTCCACTCTTGTTCTTCCTTCTCCAAACATCCATTTCTATGTGCTTCCAAGGATTTTAATTCATTTATGAGGCTCGGGCTAGAAAATCCTTCATCTATGATTTTAATGACATGAGAAAGCTTCCCTTCTATTTATTTTAAGTGTCTTTCACTTCTCTCTCTCCATAAAGGAAACCATTATTTAGTTTCCTGCTTCACTTTGTCTAAATTCAATGCAAATTGACTCATCAAAGCATTGAGATATTTCGAGTTGAGTCTTTTCCATGCAGAAAAAACTATATTTTTAAATTCCTCTTCAACCATCCAGACTTTGCTCATTTTTAGGAGAACGGGGGTAATCTCTCCTTCCATCGTGCACTTGAGGATAACATGACAGTGATTTGAAATTACCCCTTCACCAAAAGAGGATTTGAATCAAAACCCCATTTCCAGGAGCCCTTTCGATGCCAAAAAACGATCTAATATTTTGGCATTAGCGTCTTTCCATGATCTGAAATTGGACTAGGTTGGGGTCTATTGGCCCTCGACCAAGTTTTGAGAAGAGATTGGTCGTGTTTGACCATTTTTGGGACTTCGACAGGCTGGTCGAAGATGGAGCGCCCAAGCAGAGCTAAGATCACGAGATCTCACTCATTTTATGGGATTTTGGGTTATTAGGGTTTATGTAACAGGTATGGGATGTCGGCCCATGGGTTTACCCATGTTTAGGCCTCATTGTAAATGTATAAATAAATAGCTAAGTGATGTAATAATGGGTGTAAGTGTTAGCTATTTGCAAAGACTTGTAATTGTCTTAGTGCAAGAGAATGTAAGTTGGTTTGTTCACAGACATTGTATGTAAGGCTTTGTGCTATTGAGGAGTTGGCTCTGTGCCTTGACTTGGTTTTGAGGAAGATGGATCTAGTGAATTGTGCACAGATCACCTTTCCATTGCAAAGTTGGGTTCAGTAGCTTTGTGCACAGGATAATAAGAATATAGAAATCTTGAAGACTAATCAAGAATAAAAAGAGTTGGTGGATGTAGCCCCACACTGGGGTGAACCACGTATATCTTATGTTGATGTGCTTTGTGAAATGTTGTTTATGTTGTTTATGTGTTTATTTTCTTTGTGCACTGATAGTTATATGTGTTACATAGATGTATGGATGCTTAATATGGTAAATGAATGCTAGATATGAGTTAATTCTATGTGCTAAACGATTGGAAGTGTGTGATTTTCTTATTACTACGTTGTTTTGTATTTAGGGTTTAATCTCTAATGTGAGTGGGAGTTAAGAAATAATTCATATTGATTAGCTAAGTGCTATGTTAAGTGTTGTAATCACAGATCTGTGTCCCAACTCGTTTGTAGACACCTGAGTCTTGCAAGCCCCCCTGCCTCTACCTCGGGTGAGACTTCATCTACTTCGTGGGTGTTGCCAAAAGGGCCGGTAGTTAGGGTTTTGTTGGTACATTGTTAAAGCATTGAGAACTAGGTCTACCCCTATGCCAACAGGTTCAATTTGTAGGTTTCCATATATATTACATGCATGTCCTCCAAAAAGAAAATAAAATATTTATTTAGTCCGTCAACCCTAGAGTTTTCACCCCAAACCTCCCATAGGGAAAGGGAGAAATTCAAGTCACCCCCTATAATATATAAGTGATCGTCAAAAGAACCTGCAGATTTAAGGTATTCTGAGAAGGAAATCCTCTCAGCATACAAAGCATATATGTTTATTGACGAAAAAAATAATTCAATATCTTTAAACATCAACTTAACATAAATTGTTGACTTGAAAGAGGAAGAGGTCAAAGCTTTGATTTAGGTCTCCACACTATAATTAATTCCCTATACATACCCTTGGTGTCAAGAGTGATTAAAGACCATTTCTTGAGCCAAGGTGTTAGGATATTCTTGGCTTTCTCTCCGGGGAACATTGTCTCATGAATCGTAATCACATATGGCTTAAATCTTAGTAGTATTATTTTGAGGGTGAATATTTTNGTTACAATGGCGACCTGCTTAACGGACTTACACCTTGGTGCAAGCTTCCACGCAGTAATTGTGGATTTACCCTCCAAGGAGCCCGAGTGAGTTTTACCAATGTCTGCTCCAGGTATAGTGAGACTTCCCATCACCGTCACCTTGTTTAAGACCCTAAAGATTAGGGCCACTAAGTGTACCAAGTCACAGTCAACCCTTAGGCGAGAACAGTCGACAATCCAATCCGAACGTATGGGCAGGGTATCGAGCACGAAATAAACTAGAAGGCTTCCACACAGTAATTGTGGATTTACCTCAAAGTAATCCCCATAATACGATCTGACCACCACAATCAGTTAAACCATGGAGGGTTAGTCCCCGTAGTTCACCCGAATGTGACCTCGTGCGTAACCCCTATGTGAGAGGGGGATCCCAAGCAGACTTATACGATGATTGGATTTGACTCTCCCTAACTCAAGATGTTACTGTTTGTTTTTGAAACTTTGGAGAGTTATGCTCACAACCCTAATCCAAAGTACTAAGCCTATTCTACTGTTGGTGAAGGATCCTAGGAAAGAAAAAGTTCTAGATAGCTTTTAATTAGCGTTGATTTTTATAGTTGTTCTTTACGCAAAGGGGTGCATGGAAGTGAAACAAATGGAATTATGACTCAGACCCAAAGAATGCATCAAATATGAGAAGCAGTCATTTCCTTTCGATGAACATCTATCTAAGGGAGAGAGAAAGTTCTTTTCACTAACAAGCACAAATACGGAGTGTCCTCGAACAATTCTTTTTCTCAATCAAATCCTGATAAAATGTTAAAACTTTTAAATGCCTTCTAATATGAACGATCAATCATGAAGATGTCTTTTATTGTTTTCATATGAATAATGATCAATTCAACACAATGCTTGTCTTGCTAATTACCTTTTTGTATGAATGGGAATCAAACTAGCACAAGCAAAAGTCATACAAACAATACACCCTTTGTTGCAATCAAAACAAAAAGCGAAAGAAGAGAAATAATCAAAGAAAAAACAAACTTCACACCCAAAAGAAGAATTTGAAGAACAATGATCTTAACTAAAATCGAGATGAAGAGGTCTATAGGCCTTTTATGACATTCACCATGGTTTTTACTCAGTTAAGCAGAGAGAAAGACAATGTGTGAGTCTTGGACTCTAATCAATAGAAAAACTCAATAACAATAGTGAAGAAGGCTACAAAGTTCAACTAGTAAGATGTTTATTCTTCAAGCAAAAGACAGATGTCAAGGCTGGAAGGGAAGAAGCATTGACTCAGAAGGTTACTCAGCAGAGGAGACACAGAGGAAAAACCCAGAAAAAACAATTCTGGAAGGTTTTTTGGGCCAAAGAGGGTTGGTGCTCTATTGCCAAAGGCAAGGAGCATTGTAGCGCTTTGTGCAAGGCTATGGGGGAGCGTTGGCACTCTGCTAACACTACGACAGAGGCGCCAGGTTCAGAAACTCCCGGAAATGTCAACAAATTCCAAAAATTGCAATCCAAACTCGACAACTATGCAGAGTATGATGGGATAAGGAGCCAATCAACTCATGAAACCAATCAAAAGAGGAGTGAACCGGGTCTGAAACAATCAAGGGATGGAACAAGGTCAATGAGGAGAAATCAAAACAAGAGGTTTCGATTCAAGGCTATCTCCCCAGTGGAGTCGCCAGTTTCTGTTGTAGGAAAATCTCCCTGCGGACAGGTAGATTGCCTCTAAGAGCTTGACCTTAACTCTAAGACAAAAAATGCTTAACGTGGACACTGACTTCCTTTCAAATCTATAAAAAATAACACATGAGAAGGAAGGATAAAAGCAGTACCTTTTTATCGATGTTTGTCCCTGCACGCTCCAAGTTGCACTTCGATCCTTTGCTCCTCGCTGGATCCTGTGGAAGAAACAAGATACAACCACTTCCTACTCTATTGATATTAGCTTGAAAACAGGTCTATCAATTAATGATAAGTTCATGTGAAATTATACACCAACTAGAAAGAAACAGGCCAAGCGTGTCATATTGATGAGAATAACGACAACAGTACTTACAATAGTAGATGCGAATGCGACAGCTTCGTCGAGTCCTCTTCGTCCAACCCTTGCCTGAAAGATCCAAAACCTAGATGAAAGCAGCTTCACTGATCACTCTCATTTGGCTGACTGTGTGTTCCCTATAGGATCATAGGTTTCATACTAGCAATTCTTCCCCCTTCCCACCATCATAGAGCTTGCTTATATAGGTTAAGAGGATCTTAACCTCTTGAGTTATCTTTAGAATAGGTGGGGAACCTCTTCCTTGGATCAGGGATCTCATGATGAAACCAAGAATTTGAATGAAACTGCCTTCTAATATTGAAAGATCCTCCCCTTATTCTCCTCAACGGGCCAACAACTGCCTCAAATTAGGCAGCGCAGCTGAAAAAGGGGTATCAAAGCGTTGTAGCGCTCCTGAAAAAGGGGTATCAAAGGGTTGTAGCGCTCCATGAGTAGCTTAAGGGAAGCGCCAGTGCTCCAAAAGTGAGGAGCGCTCCCTCAGAAGGGTAGGGAAGCGTTATAATGCTCCCTGAAGCCTTATAGATGGGAACTAGCGCTCCTAAGGCTGATATAGAGGAGCGCTCCCCCTCAAATCCTTTGTTTCTGAGCTCTTTTCAGGTGTGAAGAGTCCTTTGACTTCAGTTAACCAATTCTCCTTCTTCAAACCAAGTAAATGAGATGTTTTAAGTGTATCCTTAGTGTCTTCATTAAGGCAGTATGATTGAACAGTGTTTGTGACACTTATAGACAACTTGCAACACATGCGAAAGCTGTAAGGAAGATGTGACACTTGCGACAATTGAGAGGAACATGCAACACTTATCCAGTTGAGTAAATGTGACGTGTAACACATTATACTGAGGTGCTTGGTTATACTGTGTGGTATTATAGTGTGGTTGTGCAATGTTATATTTTTGTTGTGCAGTGTTATACTATTGTTGCGTACTGTTATATTGGGTTGGTACTTGGTTAAATTGTGGTGCAACTTGTCCAGTCACCATTTATTCCTGCACCCTATATGCATCTGATGTTCTTTCCCTCATGAGGTCCATGGTTCTACAATCTTCGTCATCATGTCCTATTTACTTGCAAAAGTTGTAATACGAGATCTTTGGTACTGTCTGGTACTTCTGCATCATTGGGAAATGGTATGGATCATGACCTTGTTTCTTATAGATATCACACCATAGTCCTCTTGTTGGCAATGGGTTTGGCACTCCTGTTTCCATGTACTATGTGAATGTTGGACATTCATTCTTATGTTGTCCTTTTGTCCTACATGTGGTACACCAAACAACTTCTCTTTTGTCCTTACCTTTGTTCTGGTTTAGCTAGAAATTTAAGTTCTTTAGATCCTCCTTCAGCTCCTCTATGGTTGGATCTATCTTCTGATATTGGTTCTCTTCCATTTGTAGGGCTTCCTGTAGAGCCTCTTCCTGTGTCTGAAACTTTTGTTTTCGCAACGGGTATTTTAAGTGTGGTAGCAGTGAATTGACGAACATATGCCTATGTTTCATATCTTTCATGACATATTTTAGCTTTCCTTTCAATCGTTTGAATCTCTGGTTAATCTCCCATATAGATTGTCATGGCTTATATATAATCTATATCATCTCGTTCATATATTAATCCTCTGGACTAGGCTTATAGAACTCATTTATCAACAACTTCTTGATATATCCAATAGTTCTAGTTTTCCACGGCGGATTGTTCACAGCTAAACTCATGTACCAATCTAGTGCGCGATATCTTAGTGTGATAGCTAACTATGAAATTTCAGTGTCCTCATATATGATTTGTTTTTATTCCCATATCTTTTCGTAGATAAACAGGTGCTTCTCTGGATCCTCTGATGCTTATCCTTTGAATTATGGTAACCTGATGGTAGGATCATGTCCTGACATCCTGAATGTTGAACTACTACCTCTGCATGGTGTAGATACTTGACTAATGCTTCCTGAACCGACTCCCCCAGTTGTTTTTCCTTGTGTATATGTACTTCTTGTTGTCTTCCTTCTCCCAAAATTTGGTTGTATAAATGGTGTTGTTCTTCTTGGTGTATTAGTCACACATGGGTTTGTGGGTTCCACACTGACATTGATATGGATATGAGTGGTTCCCTCTATTTCTTCTCTTGGATCTTTTTTCTTCCTCTCATATGTCGCACACAAGATTTACTTAATCTTCTCCACATCCCGAAGATCCTCTACCTCCTCTTCATCACTTTCCAAGACTTCCCTCGCGGCTAGGGATCTCTTCTTGGTGTTCACCTTATATTGGTAGGGTGCTCCATTGCGTGTCTTTCCAACTTTTTCCATGATCCACTTGATCTGGTATTCATCCATAATAATTTGGTCCAAGGCATCCTCTTTCTTTCCTTTATCCCCTTCTCCTTCCATTTCTCCTTCTCTTGTCATAGTTTTTCGCCTTCCCCCATGCACGCATGGAAGTTTAGTTGTCTGACTCCATTGTCATTACACCTTTGTTATATAGTAATATTTTAATGGAAGTATATAATTATCTAATGTACCTACCTCGAGGTCCCTTCAATAAATCTTGTTCAGCTGTGATGTATGACTTTGTTGTATCTACTGCAAATTATGTGATAAATCCTGCAACAATGTTGTCCAACTAGAAATATACTGCACGCGTAAAATTATTATCAACTTGTTGTAAATGCACGATCTCTTCTGGATTCTAGTTTAGCTGTTTGATTCGATTGGTAGGATGGTTGTCTTTCAATTTTTGATCCACTCCTGCAATATATGCAGGAAATCACAGAAAAATACTTCATGCAAGTCACCTAATACGTACTTGTCCAAATATTTGTGCGGTCTTATGGGAATGAATGTACTTGTGGATCACCCCCTCCTAGGAATGAATGTACTTGTGGATCACCCCCTCCTGGGCTATGTCCTCAAAGATCTAGTTCTCAATATTTTATTATGTTTCAGAAATATATCACGTCGTGTGTGTTTACAAGCTTAGGTCCCACCCTTTTCCGCAGGATCATTGATCCATGCGAGGATGACTAGATCGCATGAGGCTCCTCATCCTACGATCTAACCCTCGGGATCAAGTCACTCACTACTCCTCTAGATCACCAGCTTAATGACTCTTATAGTACTTACAAACATCTCTTCCTATGTGGGTGTCTGTGCCTCCGTTTCCCCCCTCTGTCTCCCTTTTTTCTCTATAAGTACTACTTGTTTATATCCTTGGCTCACCATCCATTACAATATATTACAAAAACCCTAACCCTAGCATCGTTACGTCTTCCTTGCATGCGTGCCTCGCCTGTTTATCTTACACGTGCTACTTTTCCTTCCAGATTTTTTTTCCTCCTTGCATGTTTCTCCTCCAAAAATATTCTTTCTTCCTGACTAGGCATGCATCCAACATAAACCACGTTGCAGTAAGATATGGGTCTATAATCATTTAAAGACTCACCATCTTGATTTTTTCGGATAAGGCATAGGAAGGTTGAGTTAAAAGACTCGATCACTTTTCCACTCCTATGTGATTCCTTTATCATAAATAGTAGGTCATCCTTGATAAATTTGTAGAAGGATTTTAAAAAATCAAAGGTGATTCCATCTGGGCCCGTGATTTTTCCATTCTACATTGAGGAGAGGGAAACCACGATTTATGCATGGGAAAATTCCTCCTCCAATGATTGATTCATTTATCCTATCACTACCAATGGGAATGTTTCCACAACACTAAGGATGTATTGAATTGGGCACCCTATCCCTACTTTGAAAAGAGACTCAAAACATATCTCCCTTGCCTCAGCTTTATCTTACAAGGAGATCACCATTCTCCCCTCATGATACTTTATTCCCCATATTGTGTTAATATTCCTTCTATAATTTGAAAAATTATGGAAGTATCTAATGTTGTTGTTTGTAGCTTCCAACTAGAGTTCTCTACTTTTAAGCCTCCACTCTTGTTCTTCCTTCTCCAAACATCCATTTCTATGTGCTTCCAAGGATTTTAATTCATTTATGAGGCTCGGACTAGAAAATCCTTCATCTATGATTTTAATGACATGAGAAAGCTTCCCTTCTATTTCTTTTAAGTGTCTTTCACTTCTCTCTCTCCATAAAGGAAACCATTATTTAGTTTCCTGCTTCACTTTGTCTAAATTCGATGCAAATTGACTCATCAAAGCATTGGGATATTTCAAGTTGAGTCTTTTTCATGCAGAAAAAACTAGATTTTTAAATTCCTCTTCAACCATCCAGACTTTGCTCATTTTTAGGAGAACAGGGGTAATCTCTCCTTCCATCGTGCACTTGAGGATAACATGACAGTGATTTGAAATTACCCCTTCACCAAAAGAGGATTTGAATCAAAACCCCATTTCCAAGAGCCCTTTCGACGACAAAGAAAGATCTAATATTTTGTCATTAGCGTCTTTCCATGATCTGAAATTGGACTAGGTTGGGGTCTATTGGCCCTCGACCAAGTTTTGAGAAGACATTAGTCATGTTTGACCATTTTTGGGACTTCAACAGGTTGGTCGAAGATGGAGCGCCCAAGCAGAGATGAGATCACGAGATCTCACTCATTTTATGGGATTTTGGGTTATTAGGGTTTATGTAACAGGTATGGGATGTCGGCCCATAGGTTTACCCATGTTTAGGCCTCATTGTAAATGTATAAATAGATAGCTAAGCGATTTAATAAGGGGTGTAAGTGTTAGCTATTTGCAAAGACTTGTAATTGGCTTAGTGCAAGAGAATGTAAGTTGGTTTGTTCACAAACATTGTATGTAAGGCTTTGTGCTATTGAGGAGTTGGCTCTGTGCCTTGACTTGGTTTTGAGGAAGCTGGATCTAGTGCATTGTGCACAGATCACCTTTCCAGTGCAAAGTTGGGTTCAGTAGCTTTGTGCACAGGATAATAAGAATGTAGAAAGATTGAAGACTAATAAAGAAGAAAAAGAGTTGGTGGATGTAGCCCCACATTGGGGTGAACCACGTATATCTTGTGTTGATGTGCTTTGTGCAATGTTGTTTATGTTGTTTATGTGTTTATTTTCTTAGTGCACTGATATTTATATGTGTTATATAGATGTATGGATGCTTAATATTGTAAATGAATGCTAGATCTGAGTTAATTCTATGTGCTAAACGATTGGAAGTGTGTGATTTGTTTATTACTGCATTGTTTTGTATTTAGGGTTTAATCTCTGATTTGAGTGGGAGTTAAGAAATAATTCATATTGATTAGCTAAGTGCTATGTTAAGTGTTGTAATCACAGATATGTGTCCCAACTCGTTTGTAGACACCTGAGTCTTGCAAGCCCCCCTGCCTCTACCTCGGGTGAGACTTCATCTACTTCGCGGGTGTTGCTGAAAGGGCTGGTAGTTCGGGTTGTGTTGTTACATTGTTAAAGCGTTGAAAACTGGGTCTACCCCTGTGCCAACAGGTTCAATTTGTAAATGTCCTCCAAAAAGGAAATAAAATATTTCTTTAGTCTGTCAACCCTAGATTTTTCACCCCAAACCTCCCATAGGGAAAGGGAGAAATTCAAGTCACCCCTATCATAGATAAGTGATCATCAAAAGAACCTGAAAATTTAAGGTATTCCGAGAAGGAAATCCTCTCAACATACAAAGCATATATGTTTACTGACGAAAAAAAGAATTCAATATCTTTAAACATCAACTTAACATAAATAGTTGACTTGAAAGAGGAAGAGGTCAAAGATTTGATTTAGGTCTCCACACTATAATTAATTCCCTAGACATACCCTTGGTGTCAAGAGTGATAAAATACCATTTCTTGAGCCAAGGTGTTAGGATATTCTTGGCTTTCTCTCTGGGGAACATTGTCTCATGAATCGTAATCACATATGGCTTAAATCTTAGTAGTATTATTTTGAGGGTGAATATTTTCTGAGGGACCCCAATCCCTCTCTCATTTAAGGAAAGAAAAATCATCAAGAGGGGGGTTTCAAGGTGCTCCCTACTCTAAGGACCCTGGAAATGGAAACCTACTTTATTTTTTTTTATTTTAGTGACATCCCACTCCTAAGACTTAAGGAGGTTAGACTTCTTGGACACCAGGTTTTCATGGGGGGGTCCTAGGGCAAGACCCCCCTTAGACGAAATCACCTCCTTCTACCTAGATTTGGATAAAAGGGCATAACTTTTGGAGGGGGGGGAGATAAA